>JACXGI010000860.1:9489-33245 GCA_016801175.1 Esox masquinongy
TTAACCTGGATTTAAAAATGGATACGTTTGGGGCACGTCTAAGATTTTCTGGTAGTTTATTCCAGTTGTGTACAGCATATGTGCTAAACGCAGCTTCTCCATGTTTAGTTTGGGCTCTGGGCTCTACTAGCTGACCTGTGTTCATGGATCTAAGAGCCCTGCTCGGTTTATATTCTTCAAACATATCAGAAATGTATTCTGGTCCTAAACCATTCAGAGATAAACTAAAAGCACCACTTTGAAATCTATTCTGTAACTGACTGGAAGCCAATGTAAAGATTTAAGAACCGGAGTGATGTGCTCTGTTCTCTTGGTCCTGGTCAACATTCTAGCAGCCGCATTCTGAATGAGCTGCAGCTGTTTTAGTCTTTTTGGGGAGTCCAGTTAAGAGGCAATTACAGTAGTCAACCCTACTAGAGATAAAAGCATGAATGAGCTTCTCTTGGTCTTTTTGGGACACCTTTTTGGGAAGCCTTTGATTCTGGCTATATTTTTTAGATGATAGAATGCTGTTTAGTGTAGTCTATTTAGTGTAGGCTATGTGAACTTCTGACCCACTTGAATTGTGATACAGTGAATTATAAATGTAAACAATCTAAACAATTGTTTGACATATTACTGCACAAATCATGCACAAAGTAGATGTCCTAACCGATTGCCAAAACTATACTTTGTTAACATGAAATCCGTGGAGTGGTTGAAAAAGAGTTTTAATGACTTCAAATTAAGTGTATGTAAACTTCCGACTTCAACTGTATTACCTACAAACAACACGCAAATACTTCTGTCAGGCGTCTACCAAGGGAATGTGAAATGTGACTTATGCGACATTAAATTACAATGAGCATGAGAAGATGAAAACCCTTTGTAAAGACATTTGCAACATTTTGAATTCAAAAGCAGAAGACAAAAACACTTTTCAGTGCTCAAGTAGTTTGTTTTATTGACGGTTATGCAATATCGCTGCACAACACTCCTCACTTGAATACAACCTTACAACATGATCTAGAATCCATTGTTTTCTACATACAAATGGCTTGAGAGCACATCGGCTGGTCTGGCAAAGTTAACACTTTATTTCATTATAAAGACTTGTTAGCACTCTGCCAAGCCATTTTTTCATTATACAAGGGGATGATTTCAAGATTACTTTAATTCATAAATGTTTATTAGCTGAATAAGTCAGGATAAAATTTAACTTGGTTACAAATTGCGTAGACTAATAAATTCAATATGCTGGGGAGATATTCCTGAACTCTGCCTTTAATCAGGTACAGACAAAGGTAGTCAACAAATGACTTATCAATGCAATGCTTTGCGTAGAGTTTTTGTTTTGTCTTTAACACTCGTTAACCACATAAAAGGAGCTTCATGGGAAGTCCAACTGAGGGTTTGCATTGTGCAAGTAGACCAGGATTTTTCAAGCAGACTACTGCATTGGACTTTCTAGAATATCCACCTCTAAAGGCGATCTTCTGTACCTCAGCAGAACACAAAGACCGTCTAACTAAGAGGTAGAAACACGGGCAGCTTTTTGAAACGTTACAGCAGCCACACCAGTCATTGACGTACAGTTTATACGATTCTATGTAATTGAAGTATGACAGAGTATTGCAACCGCTCCGGTACCAGTGTGTCATTTATAGAGAGTTTGGCCAATGCGGCTTCTGCCTGAACATTGAGAGCGTCACTCTTCCTTAGCTACTGATAAATGATAACCGACACTACCGCATTGCACTGGCTACTTCTGGTCGGTTTCAAAACTGACTAAGATATCTGATGAAGAACATACAGGCAATTTGTTTAAAACCACAACATTTGTACAAACTTGGAAACATGATCGTAAAGGTGAATCAATGAAGATGCCTTAAATTTCACTTCTCAGATTGGCTTGTTCACAGCAGGTCATTTTGTAGGGAATTCTAGAGACGCTCTCATTTTGTTGTGTTTAGAAACACTGAGAATAAAAGGTGCTAACATGGCAGCCGTTGTAAAACCTGGCCAAACTCTCTCAATAAATGGCTCTGGTGTGTGTATCTTAAGTCTATAGCCTTGCATGGGAGGAATAGAGCACTCATATACACAAAATGTAACATGCTCCACATCCGAGACAGGGCATTGAAGAGCACTTTGGTTTAAAAATAAAACAGAATAAACTTCAGAAAAGCTTGTCCAGACCAAGCACAAAGTCCATTTAGATTATGATGACTATTGGAAATCTTTTGGATGGCCTTTCCAAAAAATATTGAGGGTTAATAAGGGTCTCAAAATACAAGCCATTTCTTCAAATGGGAGAAATAATAGAGTGGAACGGCAATACTTGTGTCACTCACAGTGAGTAAATACAGCAAAATTGACTACATTGTTACAGTGAGCGCAAAACAACAAGTACTGAAGTACTTTGAGCCAGTCCATAAACCTACATTAAATTCATACTGCAGAAACAGGACAAGAAACCCCAAAACAAAATTTAACCATAAAACAAAAGGTACTTCTCAGCCTATAATACAGAAGGCTTCAGTAGCCGGTATAGAAGACAGATGGTTTATCTACCATGCCCTGATAACATGCTTGACATAATATTGCAGGACATAAACGGTCTCTGGCAGCGGTCTCTGGCAGTGGTTAGATGTGAGTTCAATAAGTGGCGAGGGTGGTGGTAATAGATAAATGGCTGTACTGTTTGTCAAGGTATGTTTCTCTACTCTCTGGAGCCTGACAGTTTTAGATGATAGATATCTCAGTCGGCCTCTTCTTCTGATTCTTCTTCCTCAGCGGTTTCCAGCCAGGTTAGCCACTGGTTTACCTAATAGGAGAGATGGTTAGGTGGGGTTATCCACTGAGAATCTACCATAATTCCCCATTTATAACCCACACCATGTAATAACTGCACCATTAATTTTACAGCTTTGTATGTATACAAACCCCAGTATTAACCGCACCCATATATAAACCCGCTTTTGCCTGGAGAATTATGACTCGTACATTAATATTAAACATCTGTCATAGGGCACTACCAAAATTTATTTATTGAAGAAAATATTTTTGAAAACCCCGCAATGCCAAATGTATCATATTTGCTACATGGGTTTCTGAGACCTCTATGTCGTCAAGCAATCATCTGTGAATAAGTTCGTCAGTGGAAACGGTTTTAAAAATGTTAACTTGTGTATTAGCCGCACCCATGTATTAACATCTGTGGTTGAAAATGTATTAACATCTGTGGTTGAAAATCTGTGTATAAGTCGCGGTTTATAAACAGGAAACTACGGTACCAAACAACCCCATTGTGGTCGGTTAGCATAAAGACACGATTACCTGGAATAAAGCCTTTCCTTTTCCAGGGAATTCTTGGGTAATATCTTCTTTCCATGCAAGGAAGGCTTCTTCTTCAATGATCTCCATGTCATAAAAGTGAACAAAGTAGCGAAGCAGCATGCCTGAAATAGAACCACAAAAGGCATTACAAGGCTACACAGCATGCAGACAGACACAGCTGGTTATACATCTACTTAGTCGACCAATAGTCAACTGCCCCCATGTGGTATACTACTTTTCCTTATACACCGATCAGCCATAACATTATGACCATCTGCCTAATATTGTGCAGGTCCCCATTTTGCCGCCAAAACAGCCCTGACCCGTCGAGGCATGGACTCCACTAGACCTCTGAAGGTGTGCTGTGGTATCTGGCACCAAGATGTTAGCAGCAGATCCTTTAAGTTGCTAGGTGGGGCCTCCATGGATCGGACTTGTTAGTCCAGCACATCCCACAGATGCTCGATTGGATTGAGATCTGGGGAATTTGGAGGCCAAGTCAACACCTTGAACTTGTTGTGTTCCTCAAACCATTCCTTAACCATTTTTGCTTTGTGGCAGGGTGCATTATCCTGCTTCAGCAGAGGCCAATGCCATCAGGGAATACGGTTGCCAGAAGTGCCTAGGTGGGTGGTACGTGTCAAAGTAACATCTACATGAATGGCAGGACCCAAGGACCCCGGCCATCCACATTATGTAAAAGGAAACGTGATTCTTCAGACCAGGCCATCTTCTTCCATTGTTCCGTGGTCCAGGTCTGATGTTCACGTGCCCATTGTAGGCGCTATCGGCAGTGGACAGGGGTCAGCATGGGCACCCTGACTGGTCTGCGGCTACGCAACAAACTGCGATGCACTGTGTGTTCTGACACCTTTCTATCAGAACCAGAATTAAGTTTTTCAGCAATTTGAGCCACAGTAGCCCATCTGTTCGGAGCACACGGGCCAGCCTTCACTCCCCACGTGCATCATTGAGCCTTGGCCGCCCATGACCGTCGCCGGTTCACCGCTTTTCCTTCCATGGACCACTGCTGATAGGTACTGACCACTGCAGACCGGGAAAACCCCACAAGGGCTGCAGTTATGGAGATGCTCGGACCCAGTCATCCAGCTATCACAATTTGACCCTTGTCAAATTGCTCAGATCCTTACGCTTGCCCATTTTTCCTGCTTCTAACACATCAACTTTGAGGACAGAATGTTCACTTGCTGCCTAATACATCCCACCCACAGACAGGTGGCATGATAACGAGAGTATCAGTGTTATTCACTTCACCTATCAGTGGTCATTAATGTTATGGCTGATTGGTGTATATTAACAAACGTTATTTGATGTATGAATGTATATACAAGGAATTCAAGCTGAGACCAAGCTCTGTTTTACAGTTGATTACTGTGCTAGAGCAACACTGAAATATGTATAGAAAAATCAAAGAAACCTACTGGCTTTAACAAGAGGCCAGGTGTTTGGATTTGAGGTCTTCACAGGTTCACCAGACCAGAAATTCCAAGAACCGATCCGGGACCCTAGCAGGTCTGGGTCCAACATTTTTACATTTTTCTCGGATCTGGATTTCTCGGGTCGGACGTAATTGCGACGGGTATGTGCAGTAATATTGTATTTACCGACTGGACCGATTGGATCTGTCCATTATGTAATAAATACAAATAACACATTTCTGATGTAAAGACAGCTGTTATCTGAAATAAGATAACAGCAAGTTCATCTTAAATCTTTCAGTCAATTGAAACTAAAATTGTATGCACGTGATCACCTCCTGGACTGGCTGTTGCTGCACCATTTTCAGGCATCTTTCTACTTCTACTGTCGGTGCTGAACGGATCAGGACGGGCATGGGTCTGTTTTTCATGTTTTTCTACGGTACTTCTTTGGATCCATTCGGAATGGGACTAAACATTTTTTATTTTAATGTATGCAAATCGGGTTTGGCGGGAAAGATGTTGGTTTATTTCGGAACAAATCCAACTTTCTGGACCCGTGAAGACCTCTACTCTGGACGGCTTTCAAAAGCCTACAGGTTTTATTTAATAAGAGGCCAGGGGTTTGGATGGTTTTCAAAAGTCTGCCATTTCTAAAAAGGAAAAAAAAACCTCAACAACCAACAGCAGACCCTATGAGGTCAGTCAACTGCGATTACATGTGACAAAAAAAACATTGACCCCCCCCATAAAAAATACATATATACCAGAAACAAGGCATTGTTTTAAACAGCCATGATATCGTTACCACTACCTGCTTGGAGGGATTTTACCCAGAGCCACAGTTTAGTCTCCGACAGAATGCTATTAACGGGACAAACAGTTTCGGCGACCTACCTTTGGGGAAGTGATAGCTGTTGCAGTGCACCTGCAGGGCGTACAGGGCACTGACCTGCAGCTGGGGCTGGTCATGCAGGAACTTCTGCATCACTGGTTTGAAGGCCAGCAGCAGCTGCTTCTCTTGATCCAGCTGCTCCTTGGAGGGTCCTGTTGCCTGCTCCTCCCCACCACTGCCCTCTTCCTCCTTCTCCACACAACCCAGCTCCCCAGAGATGTACTGCAGGAAGCTGACAGGGCCAACACGTGTTACATGCACGCAACAGGAAGAATGTTTTCTTGCGGAAGCATTAGCGCGGTCTACATTCTGTTCATTTGTTTGTGCCTTTCCCCACATCAATGAGTGTGCAAAATAAATGGACAGAAATGATTGAGTACAACCCAGACTAAAAAATAAAATCAGTCACCATCCTGGAGGTTCAGCAGCACCTACCTGGTCATAAGGATATTGACAAAGCCCTTGTCTGTGTGGAGCTTGGGGGAGATGTTATCTTTGATCCACTTGTAGATGGCCTGAGGTGATGGGTCTGCCTTTATCTGCAGGAGCAGGTCCTTCTCCAGCTTCAGTAAAGGGAACAGGAAACTCAGGCCCTTACCCTCCAGGATCTCCAGCATCCGGTCCTTGTTCTGGTCAATCTCTGATGCACAGAAAGCGGTCAGTTTAGCCATAGCATCACTGCCATAGAAAGTGAATGCGATGCAGTCTCCAACAAGAAAACAGTTAGCATTGTCCCCCAAGGAAGACACCGTTAACCCTAGACTAAAATAGCACAGATTAGCAAGACTCACTTCACTGAGAAAGTGTTGAAATTGAATAACTTAGTCAAATAGATCAGGACGTAGAAAAACAGAGCCACAGTGTAATCAATGTTACTACATAAACACATTAACAATGGAATATCAATGCATTTATGTACCAGGTCTGGCCAAAACAAAGGTACCAGTCAATGGCGGCCATTTTGTTTGAGGTACTAATACAACATTTTGTCGGTCGGCCAAGCAAGAAAAGTTGTGCTTTAAGAGTTGCACAATTCAAAACGGCAGAAAATCTACAACTGTGGAAAATTATTCCTTGGGAGAAGAGGGGCATATATACAAAAGTTATATTATTTTAGGTCAACAGGTTGAGGGACGTGACTTTGCAAAGTTAAAATGTTCCTTTTCTTGTTATAAAGCCACCATTTTGGCAGGTGGATAACTGTGGCATGACATCTGTCACATGTTTTGTCAAAAGTCAAGCAAATTCGATGTGAACAACTTCTATTAGAAACATCCAGAATCCCCACCTTAATATAATTGCGTTGGGCAGTGATGCCGTTAGTGCAATGCTTGAATTCTTTGTACTCAGTCACTACAGTACCTCTAGAGGGGGTCGAGGTGTGTGGAGAGGGAGGGTTGTCTATACCTACCGGGTAGCATCTTCTGCATGTTGACCTTGCTCTGTTGGAAGAGGTCAGTGAGCCACTCCTTGTCTTTCAGCTTGGCGGTCTGCTGCAGGCAGAGCAGGAAGAGGGGGAAGTGGGTTCCGTTCTCCAGAGGGTGGGCCAGTTCGGCCACGCTCACCAGCTCAGACATAACGGCCCGTGCTGCAAACTGGGCCAGGTAGGACTTGACCAAGGGAACGTCCACTTCGATCTTAGGGCACTGGTCTAGCACATTAAGGAAAGCCTTATGGGGGCAGAAAAAGGTAAGGATTTTTTTTTTAGTTAAGCTTAAGCTAGCAAACCCCTTAATATGCAAACGCTACAATCCCAAGTCCAACTTTAACTCTGTGAAAGCATTTTTTTTTTTTTTTTTTTAACAGTTTTATAACTTCCCATTCCAAACTGAATACGATGCAGCAGATCGCTGTACTGTACTGGGCAGAATGTAGCCTACCTGCATGAAGTTCTCCCCGGTGACAAGGCCTTCTGTGCGTAGCGTATGGATAAGCGTGCTGGCGTGCTCCCTGTCCTCGTCGGACCGGTCCAGAGATACGACGATGATCTTGCTCAGCATCTCTGGCAGGAAGTGCCTGGGAGCCTTCATGTCTCTGACGCTGGTCACAGCTTCTTCAACGTTCTTACTGTTCAGGTACTCCGTCACAACCGTCTCCTGATGGGGCAGTGTAATAGACAGTGATCCATGTTAGTAATATTATCATACTATTAGTAGACAATTGCACAAAGGCGTGAGGCCTTTTGTCAGTCCCAGACAGACAGAGTGGCTGTCTACCGTTATTTTAAGCAGCTCTTCTTTAGCCGGCGGTGGTTTCTTGCTGGTCTTTTGAGGTTTCTCCTGAATGGGGAGGGGGTTGCTTTTGAGGCCGAGCTGTGGAGACTGGGGGTGTGGGGGGGTACAGGTCAGTTAAACCAAACAACCAACAAGGGAAGCCCCAAAAAGCCAAGTTGGAATCTGGGTTGGGGAAAATTCCATAAAAATGTTTTTAAAAAACCCACAAATTATATAAAATAATGGAATTCCAACAATTTTGGTTGGAACACAGGAAGTGTGCATGTTAAAGGGAGGGAGTCCTCCACCCATCCTTACCTGCCCCAGTGGAGGGGTGTTGGTACGCGGGGGCTGGGCACTGGGGGGGATCATGGTGGGGATGTGGGGCTGCAGCTTGGGTACCTGGTTCTTATTCAGGAGGAACGACTGAGCCGGTCGCAGGCTGATCTACAGAGCGGGAGGAGGACAGAAGCAGAGTGGTTAGCACTGTGTCTCGATAAATACATGCGGAGACGAGCAGGAGATCATGCCCTCATATCTCATAATCGCATTCAACGGACCAGATACCAGTCGAAGATAGAGACATGGTGTAGCAGAGGTGGAAAAGAGGAGATAGCATAGGAGAGAAGTGAAAGAGGAGAGGGTGTAGGAGAAGAGGGAAAGTGGAGATGAGGACTGGCATCAGGTTTTATTCCTCAGAATAACGCGTCTTTTTATAATCACCGGGCATGATTATATAGCCTGTTTGCTTTGAGAGGACCAAAGGAAAACTTTTACAATAAGAATTGGAGTAGCTTGTAGCTTTCAAAGAGAGTGATGTAACCCTGGACAGCCCACTCTGTGGAAATGCTCCTATAAGCACTTCAGTCCAAGACTAGAAATATCCTGGACACCAGTCAACAGTTTAACATGCACTCTGTAGCCAGGCAGGGCATTCCTCTGTCTGACAGGGAATTTGACCCAACCGTTGGGGCGGGGGGGTCATACCTCATCTAGGTTGAGCTGTCCCTTCTTGCTGAAGCGTGGAGGCATGTCCTTGCTGGACTGGACCTGCTGCTGCTGACCCTGGTGGTTCTGAAAATGCTGATTCGGCACCTAGAAATCGCCCAGACAAAGAACATTAACGGACATGTACCTGGAAGTCGTGTTTCCTCTCGGCTGCATTCATGTATGCCTGTTCACCTCCCGTGTTACTGAAGAAATGCCAACCCAGGCAGGATTCAGGTTGGCAAAGTTCCTTCTCAATGGAACTTTACTAGATTGAGTTTTATTGGGATGTAGGCAGAGCCAGAGCACACAGGAGAAGTTCTACTGACAGTAGTCCATAAGCGTTTTTCCTACCTACGAGTGGTTGTGCTTTTCTGACCAAAAACATATGTGTTGATATTCTTAGCCAGTTAGCGAGTTATTAATCCAGTTAAAGGTTAGTTATTGGTCAGCAATGGTGGAGTTAGTGCTTCCTACCACAGCACCAAACGTGCAGCCAAGCCTGTTTTTCATTACTTTAAAGAGGCAGCGTTGCATTCTGACACAGGCTTGAATATGCAAATAAAAACAGGCAGACCGTAACCTAAATAATATATTTGAAAGGCACTGTGGCAATAAATGCATTGTTAGAGTAGCTTCAACTACAATACAATTCAAATTACAATGAGTTCATGTTGTTTAAAAAATACTTCATGTTAAGCCTGAACACAAAACCCCTTTTCAACAAACCATCACAAATGCTTTAAATCAAATGTATCGGACCCAACGATGTGCCGCTACTTTCATGAAGACAAAGCAGCTAGCAGACCTGGTTTGACTTGATGAAAGGCTTGCCGGTGCCCATTTCGAACTGAGACTGAGGCGGGGGTGCCGCGTTGTGGCCGCCATGTCCGTTGACGTTGAACAGCGGGTTGGAGCGATGGCGCCCCAGAGTGGGAGAGAACCGGTCCTGGATGACCCCCGGACCAGTGCCGATCCCACCACCTGGGGAGAGGTCACGGAGCAGAGACACGACAGGTCATTCGGGTGTCTGGAACAGGTCAAAGGACGTGTTGGAGACGGAACGCAAGCGAAGTGCCCTAGCATCATCAATAACTAGTCGTTGTGATCAATGATCCACAGAAGCAGTCGGACAACTAGGCGTTAAACAAGCAAGACCTAAAAATCGCACCAACCTACGTTCAGACCTACCTGGCATTTGTCCGAACATGTCAGCCAACCCCCCCAGAGTCTCCATCTTCATCCGGTTGGGCATGAAGGCGCCTTCGAGGAAAAAGTCCATCCTCATCCCCTGTGCCATGGTCGCTGGGATGAACACACCCAGATCCTGGAAGGAGAATGGGTACATAAGATACGCCAGTGAGCTGGGCTTAGAAAACACATTCTACACGGTTAATGGGGCATTAGCTTTATACATTCTCCATCACCCGTCACGTATAGATGCCGTGACCATTGAAGGTGAGTGGTCATTTAGGACATCTTGAAATCTGGTGACCTGAAAGTGTGAATTGCTTTTAAAACAGAGACCAGGTGGGATAAATTTGCCTAGTCTCTGTAGCAACTGTAGCTTTACCCAAGACCACAGGTAGGGAATCACAGGGTCAAAGACAGTGAAATAACTAAACGCTTACAATGTGGTAGACACAGGCCACTTTTTTCAAATTCCTTGATTATTTTGGCCCATTTCCTAACCTCCAAGTATATAGACTGTGGAGAGTTAAGGCATGCACCTCCCCCTTGAGTAAATGGCGAGGGGAGAGGATGCAATGAATGGCGGAAGCACAGACAGAACTAGACTCTCACAGGTCACATTCCCATTTCTGTCCACTGTGACTCACCTTCACCGCCTCCTGGCGGATCTGGTTGATGGTCTTCGGCCCGTTGTCAATGAAAGCTTTGCGGGGAACCCAGTTGTTGTCTCGCAGCTCCACTGTGTCCTGTAGCAGGAAGCGGATCCTGGCAGGCAACTCCTTGTTGTTCATTAAGGATAACATACGGCCGAAGTACTGGTCCATTAAAGACTGGGAAGACGAGGGATGTAAAGCTGTTATTGAGGATCACTAGATCACACGCAGCAAAGGCACTGGTGCTTCTTACAGATTGTGGAGACGAACAGTGGTGTTTTGTGAGAGGGCACCGGCAGGCAGACTGCATTGACAGGAAAGGCCAAACGTACCCTAGCTTTTTCATGGTCAAGTCTAGGCCCCACGGTTCTCATTATCTGACAGAGGCACTCCAGATCCTCCCCCATATCCTTGAGCTGGACTCTCTTCTTCTTTTCCAAAAGCTGGGGGGGGGGGTAAAGACAGTGTTATGCAAGTGGCAAATTGGCAAACTATGCCAGCAGAAGTAACCAGTTGTATCCAAGAACAGAGTTTCACCTCAAGCTGTCAAACTGATAAAAAAAAAAAAGGGATGAGATTCCCAGAGCGCTAGGCTGTAGCAGCTGAACGTACTGTTTTGATGCACTTATGAAGGATAGATTCATGGATGAGGTCAAGTTTGCCAAGTTCCGAGATGAATTTAATGTTGCCAAGCATCTTGATCTTGGCAATGGCCCGCTGCTCCTCCTCCTCAGAAGTGAGCGGGTTGTCGTGTTTGTCATAGACTGGGGGAGGAAAGACGGCACATACAGTGGTGAGTCAGAGTGGACTGGTGATGGGCACCCCCATTCAACACGGCTCTCACACAAGCGGCAGTATCTGTACCGGTGGTGGTCGTACTCACTCTCAACATTTCTGCTGCGGTTTTCAAATTCATCTTGAAGCTTGGAAATAAGAAGTCTTCTGAAGGTCTGGGGGAAAAAAATACAAAATTGCAGGAAACTGGAGATTGAAAATTAAACCTAGAGACATTCTAGTAAGGCATTTCAACATGAAGAGGTTGTTTCAATTACAACAAAACATTTCAAGACACTAATGTACACTGAAAATCGGGAACAAAACATGCATCCAAACTTGATGCTTACAGTGCTCTGCTTTTGGGATGTTTGGATCTCAGGTGAAGGGCCATCAAAGTTCGGTGCATCCTCTGCCAAACGCAAACATAGCTGAGCATAGAGCGAGCTATACTTTGGCTCTTCTAGGGCTTTGTCTACAATCTGGATGGGAAAGGGGAAAACGTGGTTATTTCAAGAAGACATTAAAACATGAGTCATACATGGAGGAAGCCTGGAAGTCATGGGAGCTATTAACTAAGGACAAACTTAACAAGAAACAGTAAGAGCCCTAAACTTACCAGCAAGATGATCGCCTTCAGGACGAGTTTTGTATCTACGCCCACGTTCAAGAGCTCAAGGCATAGCTTGTCAAACTTCTCAGGCGTGAGCTTGTTGAGTATGCTAACGGGGGAAAAAGAAGAGGGGAAAGGTCATGTCAGGAGTAAATACAGTCTTTGGCTAAATACATTGCTTTTGTAAACATCACCAGTTGTACAGAAGCATTTGCCCATGCAACCAAAGACGCAAAGCTTGTTGAAACCAAACCACATGCTGAGAACATCAGTAAGGCAATCACGATTAAACAAACTGACACTCAAACTAGATTTCCTGACACTTACCCTCTCACTTTTCTGAAGATTGCATCATGTCGCTCTTTCTCATTGCTGGAGTTGGCATCTCGTCTAGTGCTTCGTGAAGGAACCCATCTCGGAGCGCTGTGCCCAGGGGTTTTCCCCAGGAACTCGCTGGAGGGAGCAGAGACAGGTGAGTGTTTAGCTCAGCACACAGTAATCAACTAACACCAGAACATCCCAGTGACACTAAACCAAAACTACAATTCTGGCGAACAATTACACTGAGGACAACTTTTCAGACTGCACCCATAAAAGATCTTGGAGTCCAACTACACCCACAATCAAAATGATAAATCACATATTCATTGTTGGATTACAAATGCTCCATTTGAGAGGCACAGGCAGGAATGAGAAAAAAAAACAGTATTATAGCAAGCAGGGTAGATACACAACCCCCGCCCAAAAATGAAATACAGTCACAATAGTTAGGCCTATCGTTATATTTCTGTATTATGTTCCCCGCTGGCAGATATGTGCCCATTCCTCTGAGTTTGACAATAAGGGGTTTCATAACCTTGAGAAAGAGCTTGAGCCATGATAAAAGCATCCCTTCTTTGTACAAACAAGTACCCACTGAGCAATCCAAAAAGGTGCAAATGAACTGGCTACTGCATTTTGTGGTGTTCCTAGTTAACAGTGAAAGCCCATTACATTACCACAGAGAGTGAGATGAGAAATACTGGCCACTAGCACAACCCCTTAATTAAGAGTCACAAACAGATTGCTATATTAAATGCAAAAATATAGATTTTTACTCAAATTGCTTCATATACTTAATACTTATTTTTCTGCCCTCTTCTAGTCCCACTTCTGGTCAGCCTGAATTCCATTGTATGACAACAAACATGTTCAATGACAATAAAGTTAAAACTAATCTAACAAGCTTCATGTGTATATGTCTAATTTATAGTTAGTGGCTTGTTTGCCATTAGCCAATGAGCAATCTCCATGATGTTTAAAGTACATCAACACTGTGAATGCTTAACATCGAATGCCAAACCCCATGAACGGTATTTGCTTTGAACCGCGACTCCTGAACAGAAATGCCTAGTGATCCCTCATACCCCTACTGTGAGGTAGGCTTACCTGTTGCCGACAGACTTGGGATAGTGCTGAGGTGCACCCCTAACACCTCCTCCCCCCGAAGAAGCACTGTTAGGATAAAAGGAGAACCCCATTAATTAGGCAAGAGCGTTGCACAAGAATTGTCAATGTGTAATTGGAAAAAAAAACAGCACAGCAGCTTGAGCCCATTAATGTCCTGTAAGTGTAACCTAAAGGTGCTGCTAGTTGGACGTCCCCAAGATATGTCAATGCACCCAGAGCCTTGTACTTGAATTCAAGGCTCGGAGGTAATCTATTCGTTTAGCCCTACAATGTAGTTCATGCTAAAGTTACCATGGTTACTGTAAAAGAAAATCTGGAAATACACAGGCCTATCGGCCATTAATAAAGTACACCACAAAGGACGGACATAGGACAGTGTTATCACCATAGTGACTTCATCCATAGAATCAGGAATCACAATTATCCCCAATTTGACAGGATTTCACCACTGTGGAACAAAACACTCAAGACAGTATTTCACATTCAACATTTGGAGCATAAAGAGTAACCCACTTTTCCTTGTTTTTGCATTGTTGAAGCCATTCTTGTTGCATAATATCCACGGTCTTAATCTTCATGGAAAGCAAGTACATAAGTTATTACTAATTATCACATTATGCAGATCACATTTTTGGAACAACACAGCCTACCCCTGGGTGGATAAGTCACTAGGGCCAAATAAACAATGATTCATTGTAATACAGTGAAGCAATTATGGATATCAGTACACCTGAAATGGTAGTGTTTTGGGGAAAAAAAACATTATAAGAAAAATAAATAAATACAGCCAAATATCATGGTCAACATACAGAGGACACAAAACAATTGTCACTGTCGATTGTCTGAGAGCTGGCTGGTAAAACAACATGCCCATTCAGACGAGTGCACATAGCAGCAGTGCATTTACTAACTCTGCCTCTAATAGCTACATACACTTATTAAATCAATGGTGTCTGGTACATTGCTGGCACTAGGAACATTCTAAGTGGCGCGTGCGCATAGCACTGTTCTTAAAGGATAGGCCAAAATGTTTTTTTGTTTTTTTTAAAAAAAAAGGGGGGGATATCTTCTTGATAACAGACTGTGGCAATAATGAGTCAGAAATGAGAAATGTGTATTCTGCTGTCAAAACAGACACCAGTGACTTACATTTCGAACCACATTTTCAAGACAAAATCTTTTTTTGGTTCTCTCCCAAACTGTAGTTTTATTTCCATACCACAATTTTTGTGAATTCGGTTTTGCATGTCTTACATTGCCTCATCACAGCAACTCTTGGCACAGCAGGAGTCAAAGATCATTACATCTGAAACATCTCGCCTAGGCATTCAGCTTATCATCACACACCACTACCACAAAGTACCCGATGCATTTGAGGAGATTCACCGGCCAACAGCTGTGACTGAACCATTTAATTCTACTTACACAAATTATAACAGTACACATGACTACAAGCTTTGTACAGTGTTCAATAGGAATGTGGTTGACCAAACCGTAAAGCCTTTGGATAACATCAATGTCAAGTGACATGACCTAGTTTAAAAGATCTCTCTTGGACAGACCATGCTGTTGGATTGCTGTACTATGCTAGAATATCAGACATTACAAACAGCCCGGGGCTAGATTTTAGGTCCAGCAGCATCCCGATCCATAACAGACAGGTAGTTTAATAGCTGCACAGATGAGTATGCAATAAGGTACGTCCATTTACTCGGGGGGTAGGGGTTCGATCAGCAGAGGAGGCTGTTGATAGAACCAGAGTGTTTGAAAATGTCCCATCATTTTCTACAGGATTTCTAAGTTAGAACATACCTGAAACGAGAAGCACCCCCTTCTGCAATCACACTCTCCACTTTGGCGGCTTGACAACGATGAATCTTTAAAAGAATAATGATAATAGGGAAGGGTGGGGAAAACGGTGCTGTATGTAGGAGAGAAAAATATGCATCATGTTAGTAAAACAAATTACAAAAGATTGCAAAGGCTAGCCAATTAGCTAGCCTATAAAAATGGATTCGACTGC
This sequence comes from Esox masquinongy, assembly GCA_016801175.1. Lineage (NCBI taxonomy): Eukaryota > Metazoa > Chordata > Actinopteri > Esociformes > Esocidae > Esox > Esox masquinongy. Next base: position 25,045 of record JACXGI010000860.1, read on the forward strand.
ATCCTTTGTCAAGCGAAACAAAGCAACGTCTAGCTAGCAAGCCAATTATCCTCCGTAAAATCGTTAGCTGGATACGGGGCAATCTTATTATCACGGCATTATTTTTCACCAGAACTGCTACTTCACCCATTTATCCAATATACATAATGATTGTTCATTACTACGTAGGCGTAGCAAACGTTATATACTCTTTCTGTGGCGTCAGAAATTTGATATTACTGTACATAGCTCATGATGGCTTTACCCAAATATGACTAACATTTGGTAACAAGTTAGCTGTCTTATTTTGCTTTAACGTTAGCTAACCAAAAAGTTAGCCTTGCTTGATGCACATAGTTGGGTACTTATGTAGCGAGTAGTACAACAAAGTACCGTAGCAATGTTCGGTAATATTCGGTGTTTTGTCATAGTGTACAATGGTGGTCATATTTTAATAATGTCGATTAAAAAGCCGGTAACCGCATGGCAGCCTTAACATCATCACCATGTTATTCCATCACGACGCCATTTTACGCAGTAATCAATCAGCTGGCGAGGCTGTCTAGCTAGCTCCGGGTAGCCATTTTGGATACACGGGTGCGAATTTGAAGGGAAATTGCAATCTTACCTTTACTAAAAGAACTTCAGTTTTGTATTTTGGTAGGTTACCAAAGAAGAAATAGAAAATCTTAAAAAAAGATACGCTAACTTGAAATCGAGAGACAGACAGCGATATCAGATACAGCAGAGTAGCTAGCTACCGTTAGCGGGATGTGTACACTTTCTAGCTACAGCGGCTACCCCTTCGTGCTAGAAGACTGTAAAAAGACCTATATACGACGTAATTCTTTCACTCATCTGCAGGGGGCCGAAATTCCACAATATGCATTGTTCACGCAATTCGTTGCTATGTTTCTTTTAGCGAATCACAACTAACAACTTATCTGAAGGCGGAGCCATAAATTAAAACTCCCCAATCAGAGTGAAAATAAAATAAAGATGACCACCCCCTCCAGTTGATTGACGTGTTTTTCACTCAGCCGCAGTGCAGGAAACGGGTTTTCAGGAGGGTAAATATATTATTTAAGTGGTTATGAAAGGAGATATATTGTGAACTCTATCTCACACTCCAGCACAGTAGGTGGCGATAATGTACCAATATTAGATGCAATAAAATACATTGTTAGATAGAGATGAATACAATAATATTAGTTATACGAATAAAAGACGGAACATCACAGATCAAAGCCACCCAGGCTATGTGTCTGTTCACACTGCTGCCGTCTGGTAGACGCTACCCGGAGCATCGGAGCACGCACTTCCAGACAAAGTTATCCCCTCAGGCCATAAGGCTCCTCTAACAGCAACACTGATCCATGATCACACTGATTCATCCATACTGATCACAAACGACCATTCCAGATGCTCTGATGTCCTTTCAGGTACACTTAATGGGCATTAGAATATTCTCTTGCATGTACCATTCATAAGCATATTACACTCATATGTATCTATAACATTCAATACTTCTACTACATTGTTCACACTCGCCATCCTAGTCCTTCTAATTGCTGCCTCGTTTACATTGTTATGTATATTACAGCCAGACTTGCCGTATCTATAATTTCAATACCACTACCAATTTTTGCTGCATGTTTACAGTACTCTTTTTAAACTGCTGTTATTGTACAGTGTTATGTATATTATTGCTTTATCTTATTGCTATATTTTTACTGGATATATATTTTTCTTCTTCATTCTCACTACGTAGTTGTAGTATGCTATGCCGCCATTCATAATCTTATTACTCTCATATCTATAATATTCAATAATTCTACCAAATTGCTGCTAGTTTACATTGTTATGTATATTACTGCCATACTTGCCATGTCTATAATGTTCAGTACACTACTGCTAGTTTGCAGTACTCTTTTTAACTGCTGCTAGTGTACAGTGTTATGTACTGTATATTCTTGCTTTATTTTATTATTATTTTCTGTCTAGCTATATTTTTGCTTATATACTCTTCTTCTTAACTCTCACTAAGTAGTTGTCCGGTGCCATGTCACAAGAATTTCATTGTGAAGGATGACGCTGTGTTGTTCGGTGCATTTGACAAATAAACCTTGAAACGTGGACAGGGTTCCAGTGAAATCCCCAGCTAAATTAAATGCCTGGCAAAGCTTTACCAGGGATAATTAACTATCGTTGTAGTCTAAAATGTTGAGAATAGTGAAATGGATTTCTGAAAATAAAATAGATGGTCCTAATCTGTCGTATCTGTAACTGGTGATTTTCAGAGCAAATTGTTCACTTTCAATGTATTCGGTTTTAATCACACTATACAACTATTACACACATGACTTCACAAAAAAGTAATTAACAACTTTTGGATTTCAAGATGTTGCAAAAAGTGGAATTGAAGAATCTGAAATTAAATAAAGACCCTAACCCTAATCTGACATTTTTTGTGTGTTTTTGTGTTAGTTGGTAACTATCAATTCATTTGGCTATGGCTTTAGACTCAGAAAAGGGATAGGATCTATACAGTATAATGTTTATTGCATAGCATGGTGGGGCCTGGCCCTGATCTAAAGACTGGTTTATATGCTTCGCGCATTGGACCGTTTGTCTCATGCTGTCGAACGTGTTGTGCTTGTTTACTTCTTATCTTTTGCTGTGAAAAAAAGTGAAGAGGAGGGAGAGCGGTAAAATTACCCCGGGACAAAGGAAGGTGCACGAACCTCTGATAAACCTAAGTATTGGAACTTTAGGGAAACAAAAGAAAGGTAGAAAATTGAAAATGTGTGAAAACTGCTGAAATCCCCTGTCGAAGCACCAACACCCGAAAACAAATGAAATCTACACAATTCATGCACACATTTCGGTCATGTACAAATTCACCTTGAGAGGCTTCATGCAAATCAATCACCTTTATTCTTGGCTGGAGCATTACTAGAGCGCATCAGACCAACAAGACTGCAAAGGTGCTTATGCAGTCTTCATGTGCTAAAAGTGGCAGACCAGTGTATATAGAAGTTATTTTGTGACATTTGAGGATTTTGAGGAATTGAAGAAATGGATACATTAAGTAGAACGTTTGCTCTGTGTGCAGTGGATTCAACCGTAGACAGAGCATCCATGGGCAGTGGGTGGTTCAGGAAAACAGGGGGACCAATCAAATGTGCAATAGCTCCACATTAATCATCAGAATGACCCATGCATCTCAAACGTAAATGGAGTTCACAAACTCCCACAGGGATTGACTCACTGACACCTTTCCCTGACAGAGGAACAAAGAAATTTACAGAGTTACGCACAGGGAGATGTACTGTATTTCCAGAGGACAAATGAGATTTAATTCTGTCTTTATTTACTGTACGTGGCGTATTTCGGAAAGGGGTGTTTCACAATTTGCTTTACAGAAAAAAAACAATGAAAAGTCAGTGATAAAGTAAGATACCAATAATGAAACAATATGAGCAAAAATGCTTAAACGACTAAACTGTAAAAAAAAAACCAAAAGGAAAAGCAAAGATAAAAAGATGTATTCATGGGTTTTTTCAATAAATGTTCACAGCTTAGGCTCCTTGACTCTTGGTCCTAGGCTTTGGAAAAGTTAAAAGCTTAAATGTTAAAAATACTTTAAAATCAGCTACATTTAAACAATACTTAGAATAACCATACTTACAAATAACATCATCAGCATTACCTTTTTGTTACGCTAGTCAGCTATTCATGTAAACTAAATGGCATGAAGATGTTTCCAATCTCAACAATAAAATACCAAGACAAATTACAAGTGACCCCTGCACTTGCTGTACACTCTAGATAGAATGCACATTTTGAAATGCAGCCTATGGACAAAACTTTCCCATGTTAATTCGCTTTTCAAATCAATAAAAAAACAGTCCACCCTCACATCTCCTGTCACCGTCTGGTTGAGGATCTTCTTCAGCCCGCTGCATGAGTGAACTGTAACATGGTGATTCAACTTTGGTCCTGGTCTGCCAAAACAAGGACTATGCTAGACCTAGAACACCAGGTGAGCGCAATGAACTACTACGTACAATTAAACAATGTGGGCATGTTCCTGCCATCCAGGAGCAGAATAATATTGCCCTGCTCTAAGGCACTGTAACGGTCTGCAGAAAAGTTCAATGGCTGTGAGTGCTTGTAAACAGGAGCATGGCAAAAATATTTCTATAACTAAATCACAATAGGCAACAAGCTGTCATTTTCAACTGGCCACTAGTAACTGTGAGAGGATAGAATCCAGGAAAGGAGGTGTGATATCTGACTCTGTCCGTCACTTTGTCATGGACTTCCGTATTTATCCCAGCTGTGCGTTGTTGTTGGGGATATTCCCATTGCTGCGTGTGAAGTCTGGCGTGAGTAGTGTCAGTGTCAGTCAGCCATTGGTCTGCTCTCCTTCCTGTGCACACACTCCTGTTTTTTCTAGGAGTTGTGATGTTTTGAATTTGTGTTACATTTATTGATGTACAAGAAAAGTGGGGTGTGTCTGTGCCCTCCCAGCTGTTTGTATAGTAAAAAGTGGTTAAAGCTTTAATTAGCTGTAAATCCATACTGATATTTCTGCAGAATGTAGAGATAGGGCTCTCATCCTCACGATGAGCTATGAAGACACTACTGCAGAAAAACGGGGGATGAAGGGATGATTTAGCACCTTCCTCCGCTGTTTATTTTTTCCCCTGAGGGTAATCTTTTCAATGCTCTATGAGACTGAGCAGCACGGCTGAATTACATAGAGCATGGCTAGAATCAATGTGGTCTCACTTTGACTATAGCTTGGATTTAGAGACCTGCTGTCAGGAAGGACAATAGCATTTCTCATTATGATCAATGATCACATAATTATTGATTTTGTTAGACAATCTGAATGCATAGTCACACACGCACATACTTGTTTCACACACATGCATGTGCATGTGCACACACACACGCACACACACACACACACAAAAAAATTGCTGCAACTGCTCAGCAATGCACTCTGAATGGGGCTGTTGATTCAACAATAAAACTGTAAATTCTGATATTTCTTTCTCCATTAACCAATCTTTTAACCAATCTAATCCATTCCAAAGTATTTAAACCCCTAAGTTTATAAAATTTCAAATGGTACCTTTTTTAATTTTCTTTTAAAATGCTGACACTCAAAAACAATTATTGTAATGGGCAGCTAAGGCTCATTGATGATGCCTGTGGGGAGCGAAGGTCCGATCCAACAGACGAGCTACTGAAGCTCAAATTGTTGAAAAAGTTAATGCTGGTACTGATAGAAAGGTGTCAGAACACACAGTGCATCGCAGTTTGCTGGGTATGGGGCTGTGTAGCCGCAGACCAGTGAGGGTGCCAATTCTGACCATTGACCACTGCCGAAAGCGCCTGCAATGTGCACGTGAGCATCAGAACTGGACCACGGAGCAATGGAAGAAGGTGGCCTGGTTTGATTAATCATGTTTCCTTTTACATCATGTGGATGGCCGGATGCGTGCGCGTCGCTTAACTGGAGAACACATGGCACTAGGACGCACTATGGGAAGGAGGCAAGCCGGCGGAGGCAGTGTGATGTTTGGGCAATGTTCTGCTGGGAAACCTTGGGTCCTGCCATTCATGTGGATGTTACTTTGACACGTACCACCTACCTAAGCATTGTTGCAGACCATGTGCACCCTTTCATGGCAACGGTATTCCCTGATGGCATTGGCCTCTTTCAGCAGGATAATGCACCCTGCCACAAAGCAAAAATGGTTCAGGAATGGTTTGAGGAACGCAACAACACATTCGAGGTGTTGACTTGGCCTCAAAATTCCCCAGATCTCAATCCAATCGAGCATCTGTGGGATGTGCTGGACAAACAAATCCGATCCATGGAGGCCCCACGTTGCACCTCACAGGACTGAAAGGTTCTGCTGCTAATGTCTTGGTGCCAGATACCACAGCACACCTTCAGAGGTCTAGTGGAGTCCATGCCTCGACGGGTCAGGGCTGTTTTGGCGGCAAAAGGGGGATTTACACAATATTAGGCAGGTGGTCATAATGTTATGGCTGATCGGTGTATATATACACAGTATCTCACAAAAGTGAGTACACCCCTCACATTTTTGCAAATATTTGATTATATCTTTTCATGTGACAACACTGAAGAAATGACACTTTGCTACAATGTTAAGTAGTGAGTGTACAGCTTGTATAACAGTGTAAATTTGCTGTCCCCTCAAAATAACTCAACACACAGCCATTAATGTCTAAACCACTGGCAACAAAAGTGAGTACACCCCTAAGTGTAAATGTCCAAACTGGGCCCAAAGTGTCAATATTTTGTGTGGCCACCATTATTTTCCAGCACTGCCTTAACCCTCTTGGGCATGGAGTTCACCAGAGCTTCACAGGTTGCCACTGGAGTCCTCTTCCACTCCTCCATGACAACATCATGGAGCTGGTGGATGTCAGAGACCTTGCGCTCCTCCACCTTCCGTTTGAGGATGCCCCACAGATGCTCAATAGGGTTTAGGTCTGGAGTCATGCTTGGCCAGTCCATACCCTCAGCTTCTGAGGAGAGTGTAGAAGAGGTAGGTGGAAAGGTAAAGCATAGCAAAGGAAGAAAGACGAGTGAAGAAAAGAGGAGAAAGATTGGAGAAGAAAACATTAAAATTAAGGGAGTAAAACAAGTAAAGCGATGAGAGTGTAAATGAGTGGGGGCAAAGGTAATGCATTGGAAAGGAAGAAAAGGAAGACGAGTGAAGAAAAGAGGAGAAAGATGGAGGAGTAGAAAACGTTAAGAGTAAGAAGAGTGACACAAGCAGTCCTGAAAATACATTCTTCTGAGAAATATACATATTAGGTTGGTGTAAGTATATTATGTAGTTACCAATCTCATCAGTATCTTTTTAATTTCTCTATTATGTTAAGTATTTCACATATACTATTTTCTCTGTTGTTTTCAATTTTGCTCATGTTCTCTTCTGCTCTTATTCTACCCAGACAAGCAGGACCACTGAATGGCTGTTCAGATCGGACAGTTCTCAATGTATGTAGTGTTTCTGTAATATAGTTTTTTTTCTCTGTCTTCACAGTGTGCCTGTAAGACTACACGAAACCGGAATTGTCCCCTTTTTATTTCGTACCTAATAACATCGGATATTTTAATTATATATTGACGGCCAAACTGGAAATGTCCCCGGTTTTCATTTCAGAAATCTGGTCACCTTTATCAAGGCCTCAAATGTATTGGGAGAGATGAAAGAGTTAAAATACGAATAAATGTATCACTGTCCCACTACCTATGTATGGCACTGTAGATATAATGTAAAGTGTTATAGTTACTAAATGCATGCAATCAATAATTGACACAAGTCGCTCTGGAGAAGACCTACATTTTTAGTCTAGAAGACTAAAATGTAATAGACTATGTTATTGAGGGATTAAATCAAATTGAAGACTCCCCTTGTTGCCACATAGTTGTCAGAGCACAATTCCATATACTATATTCTCTGTAAAAAAAAAAATAACGTGAAACTTACGTTTCAACTTTACAGGTGTATATCATTGAGTTAGGCTATGTCTGGCAGTTTCCTCTAAATAACACAGTCACAAACTCAAAATTATATTACATATTCAGGATTGTTTTGTCCTAATTCAAGTTTAGTGTTAAGCATAATGTTTGTGTGTTTACGTTTTGGGTTATATATTTAAGTACCCAAACTCTAGAACTGCAATGTTACCATATGGCTGTGTTAAAGGAGGTGTTGCCACTGCTCTATTTACCTATACATGTCCATTAATATGGTGTTAGCATATTATGTAACATCAAAATCTCATCACCAGACGTAAATACGAGCGTTTCTGCAATTCACTTTTAGAAATGGGCATTTATTTTTCCTGTTTGTAAACAAACCATAATATCCAGAATTCATAGCCAATGGATCTATTGAACCTGCCAGTCGGTCTATGGATCTACCTTCACTACGGTTAACGAGCTATCAGCAAATCACAGAGGCTACAATAATTGCTGCAAAACATAACAGCACAATGTTGCCACTGAATATCAAGCCCCCCGTATCACAGGAGTGTGCCATGCACGTGACAGGTGCAGCCACGTGCTTTAGGATCTCTGGGCTTGAGAGGTCCAGACTTGTGGCAAGAGGCTTGGTTTTAAATGTCATTGCTACTTGTTAGCAGGTTTATTCAATACTGGC
>JACXGI010000860.1:33345-44149 GCA_016801175.1 Esox masquinongy
CCTTCATACTGAAGCCCCCCCCCCCCCCTTAAGCTTTCCCCTTTGCATCTTAGGACGGTTGGAGGTTACATGCCCTGTGGCGGGTGCGTGGACACATACTGTAGGACAAATCTCTGTCTGCTGTGTCAAACCAGTTAAGCAGAAAATGTTTATTGTCAATGGCATACAACAGCAGAGGGTGTGAGTTCCCTAGCTGGGTGCGCGCTCACTGCACTATGCTGGGCAAAACCTCACACATTTGTAAAAGTTTATTTAATACATTTCCTTAAGTTTTACCGAAGCAAGACACAAACAATATACAACACAACTTGGGTCCCACACTGCCAAGTCTCAATGAAAGAATGGACCTAAATCAACACAGGCAGTGCAGAACATTTTTTAAAGTTGTGCAGGCAATGACAGGTTTTGTCGTACATTGTTCCCTCCTTCAGGGAACAAGGGTTATATGATTGAAAGTCATACATTATATAAGAAAACTGCAAACATGCCTTTCCATGGCACAACAAAATGTGCAAGACTTCAGGAAATTTGCTTTAAAATGCTAATTGTTCTCTCAATACCATGCCAAAATAAGCACAATTGCATAAAAAGTGCATAAACCTGGGAATCGTCATAGACCATATTAGGCCTTTGTCTTTCTGCCCATAAATTACCTCAAACAGCATATGGTCCAACGTTTCACCAGGTTTACCAACAGGAACAAGCTTAAGATTCAGGAAAAATACTGTACTCCACCAGGTGGTGCCAGCTGCTCATTTTCATTTTGACACCTTTACGGAAATGGCCTTTCTGGGACAGTTAAATTGCAGCACAGAAAGTGTCCTCTGGGTACGCGGGACTGAAAATAGTGCTTCTTCACTTGAAACCTGGGGCCTTTCTTCTAACAGCCACTGTAGGACAGATGGCATATGCATAGACCTCTTTTATACATTACTCCTCTTGTTCATCGTCCTATATCTCCATGTCCCAACGTCCCTCTCACACAGGGACACCGTTTTTATAGCAAGACCTTTGTTACAGTCCACTGTTTATCCCTCCTACTCACATCAGCCAGTTTACTCATCTTCCTTGGCAGCCTAGACATCCTCCCGTGTGTTAGACAGGGTCATTCACTCAGCCATAATACACAACCATCCTACCCTTTTCCTCCTCTACACGCCACACTGATACTTGAACTCAGTACATGTGAATAAAGCACACAAAGAGGGTCCTCCAGAGAAGAGCCTGTATTTCTCACGCCAACTATTCTGATGAAATCCAGTTGAGATGTATCTTCAGTATTCTGTAAAATGGATTTTCTCCAACACTGGGTCAGTAGTAATGGGGATTGGAATGGGTTGTGGTTCAAAACTTTAATATCACTGAAGATTGACTTTGTGCAACCCTTTATTCCTTCCCATTTATCTATGAGTCTTGTTGAGAATCACTGGGAGTGGTGATAGGCTGTTGGTGGCAGATAAACTAATAAACAGCAGTAGGCTGACATGTGGCTCTTTTTGAAGGTGGATATAAAATGATATCTCCTTTTTATATCGCTCAGTGAATTCCATTTTACATGACAGGCTCATGTGATGGGAAATTATGTATTTAATTTTTAACTGGCCTTTGGCTGTGGGATGTTTCTCAGATAAGAACTACGTCTATTATCTTTGTTTTGGTCTGTTAGAATTTGAAAAACTACAGCAAGATTAAACAAACCTCAGGCTTTACACAAGCTGTGAAAAGAAAGACTAAGGGCTGTAGATTTATTGAAGAAAGTGCACAATGATGTGCTCTTGGAGACCTTCCTCAAAGTTCACTGACAGGAAAAACCAATTGGTTGTCAGCTCAGGCATGTCAGATAGAAGAATGAGCTCAGAACACTCAACTATATTGCAGCAATGAAACAGAAGTTCTTCCCTGATAGTTAAAGTTGAACTTCAGTTCCCAAAGTTGTGTTGTGTTGCTTGATTCTTGTTCTAAGACACTTCCATCTAAATGCAAAGGTCTGGTTGACCAATGTGTCAAACCTCGTCAGCAACTAGAAAGATAGGCAGAATTTGCATGTCCATATCCATTGGCTAATCATCTTAATCAACAAACCAATCACCTGACACCTTTCTCTGCATGTTTTTCTATTTCTGGTTTGGCATTGCTTCTGGTGTACTTTTGCCACAGTACTTCCTCTCTCCATAAATAAACTCCCAAATCCGCCTATGTCGCAACTGCTTCTGTGTACCTTCTTAAAAGTACGCAAAAAGATTGCTGACTGCTTTAGAGAGCCTTGGCAATGGGACCAGTTATCTGCTATTGTGTGGTATAATTGGTATTGGTCTGACATCCTGGCAATAAATACATTGTCTTCCTCTTACTGGGTTAGTTTACCTCACAAGCGCAACACAAATGGACCAGAGATTCCAAGGGCTTGGTTCACCTTCTTTTTCTTTGTAGGGTCAGATGTTGTGGATAAGCCGGATAGAACTTATAATGCCTGCATAAGTATTTTAACCATCAGCTAATCATGTGATACATTGAAACAATCTTTCAGTTCAATGACGTGGCCTGCAACTATTGGCTGATGCAGGCAATGTTTTCACAGGGGAACCTAATGCTAATATCTACCTTATCAATGGGGATTGTTATCAATAGACTAATTTAAAAAATACATTAAATGAGGAGATAGGAATCTCATTGGTCAATGAATAGAAGACCATACGCCCATCAGACTATGGTCCAATTACGTTTAGGTTGTCATTCTGTGTCACTTGCTAAGCCAATCATAACAACATCCTTTCTAGAAAGTGTGTAAATCCACAATGATGCAATATTACAAAAAGTTCAAAATCTCAGATGTGGGGATGTTTTTGTTGTACATGTTATTTAGCGTAATGTTTTGTTTTTGAACTAGGACCCAACTGTCTCCTATACAGACCTTAAAAGACTACACCACAAATTATGCAGAATGCTCCACGTGACTATTACCGACATAAAGTGATCTAAAGTATTTCTTCTCAAAGTTGCTGGGATACCATATGCATCACACTTATATCAGAGACAATTCAAAATTTATCACACTTATTTTACCTCTAATAAGGCTAATTCATCAAAATACCTATTTATATTTAATAAATGTGAGACTGTCATCAACTTGGACACAAAAAAATATTTTCCCTGAAGAGTTTCGCTTGAGTTATTGTTCCTGTTCCGCCTCTTCTTTCCTGCTCTGTTCACTAATTATTTTCCTCATACTTTTAAGCCCACCTGCCCTGCCATGACCAGAAAAAAATGTAGATTGAACCTTTTTCTACAACCACTTGCAAATCGACCACTAAAGCACTGCACCATATGTGTTTATGGAGCTCTATGAGAATATGACTGGTGTAAGTAAAATAGAGAATCTTACACCTCATCTATCAGAGGGAAATATATTAAATTACCAGCACCTTTCAGATCCTCTCTCCACATGTCAATATGTAGAAGTTAGGATTTCAGGTTGGGGCTGCATCTCTGGGGCACTCTCTCCACCGGCAGTAGGCAACAAGAGGATCTGATTGCCCTAGCTGACTCCAGAAAATGAGGCAGTGGTAAATCTCTCTTCGTGCTTATTGTTTTTTCTCCCCTTCGAGGCTAGGGGGAATGTTTTTGCCTGCCCAGGTCCCGCCTCTGTTTGGAGTCCCAGCTTGCAGTTGTGTGATTTTGCTAAAAACGACTTTACTCAATAAGGTCACTCCTTTAGAATTCAGTAAGGTCACTCCCTTAGAATTCAATAAGGTCACTCCCTTAGAATTCAATAAGGTCACTCCCTTAGAATTCCATGGTCACTGCTTTGAATAAATGATGCGTAGCATGATGAATGATGCAAAATCTATTTTTTCCCCCCAAAAGTTCTCCACCTGAATCACACCTACAGGGTAGGGAAAAAAATTGACCGAAATAGAACATGTCCCCATTCAAGATAATGATTAATCTGTTTTTATTCATTATTACTAATTCTATTTCTATATACAGAACAATCCGGTTCAATATCTGGGTCAAAGGTACTGCCAGCAATCTCCTGTGAGCAGAGTTTATGGGAGATTTTACTTCAGAGTTTTAGAGATAAGTAATATTGTAATCTCAATTAAACCAGAACTGAAGACCGGGTCCTTATGTGTTAAAAGATGAGATCTGAACTGTAATAAAGAGTTCCACTGTGTCTCTTTGAAAATTACCAGCAAGTCGATGGGTCACATCTCCCCTACCAAAATTTGAAAACTGCAAACCATTGTTGTATGACAGATCTATGGTACCATCTTGGTATGCATACATTATCTGTCCATGAGAGCATAGTAGTGAAGGTACAAATTATACTAGAGTACACAGCAGCGTTGCTCGTTTCAGTAGTTCTCTGCTAGTGTGATACTGTTTGGTCGCTGAGATGATTATCTGACAGTCTGACACCGATATTGTCATTACCACAAATAAACACACATTACTACAGGCTATGATAATATTTGTGACCATTAGCCTAACCTTTTGGGGTCTTACTCTGTATGTTTTTTTTTTTCTGTGAGGTATTCTGCAAGTTCTGTACGTTATTTGTTTGTTTGCCTCCTCTTTCACAGAACGTGTTTCTGTCATGGGAGCGAGAGATTCAAATATTAGCACTTCCTATTCAAACACTGTCCCTCCAATTCAGAGCAGCATGGATATGAACCTTATTATGTAACACATGTTCAAAGCAACTGCCGTCCCATGGGTTGCTGTATGATGCTTCCACAGTGTTTGGGCTTGGGGATAAATGCCCTCTTGAAGTAGTGTAAGATTCTGATGAAAAGTTTAAACAAAGTGCCGTGTTTTTCAAGGTGAGACGGTGTCTTCTTTTGAAGTGAGATAAGCTTAAAAGTTCATGCAAATACAACATGACGTTGCATTGCTATTAGCTAATTGAATGTCACTATTGCTTCCAGCCCAGACGCGATGGGCTGTTGAGACCTGCCATTAACTAGCATGCTTGCTAATTTGCTGGAACCCGTCAGTGCTATACTAGCGTGCTATATCAAGACGAACAGTAAGAGGTTGTGTCGTGAGAACATGCTAAAAGCTTAGGACAATTACTGGAGGTCTACAGTTACAGTAAGCTATGCCTATTAGCAATTGTAGAAACTTCTATCAAACTCCACGCACTGACATAAAAACGGTATCCACAAATGTAGAATTTTCTGACAAAGTAGGTTAAGAGCCTCTGTGCCGAAATTCTGAATTATCCCTTTAATGTTAATGGTCACCATAACATGAGGCTGGATAAGCATCCTGGAATTATTTGATGGGCTGAAAATTGTCTGGATGCTGACGAGGATAGAATGTGGCCCCGCTGGTAATTAAAAAGTAATCGCTAACAGGGATCACCTGCCTCATTAAAAGCCCTCGGCCGTCGTACAGTAAAGTATGCCTTCCTGGCTGGTGAAATGCTACATGTCTGCTGCAAGGACTAGGGGGAGGCAGGAGCATCAGACAGGTGGCAGAGGTTACGGCTCAGAGCAGCTCAATGGTGGCTTTACTATGGAGGACATCAGATCCTAATCAGAAAGGGCAATTCTTGCAGTCTTTTTGGGAAAAGGGCATGTTGAGTCTGCTGTCTGGATCATGACATGAGCAGACATCATGCACAGAGGCTAGTCGATTGACTGCAGTTGGTGTAGGCAGCAGTGGGTGTGAAAAATACTGAACAGAAAATTGTATTTGGACTTGAGGCCAGTTGGACCTTCTCTTTTGTGAGCCTTGCGTTTTCAAACACCAGCAGCCAGCTGTGTCACACTACCGTGGCCACGCTCATACGGGTGAAGACCACCTGGATGACCATCTCCGACCAGCCTGGACAACAGCTGCTGGACCCAGATCTGAGGACCTTTCAGCTGCCGTGGACAGTCATCCTATAGTGTCTGCCGGCAGCATCTTCTTGTGACTGTGTATGGGCGCAACCATGAAGACATAACCTAGTACAGACACTACCCATACACTGGCCGACCAGAAAGCATGTCTGCCTAATGTTTGTAGTGCCATCGCGTGTATTAAACATGGCCATCAAATACATGGTTATGAATTTGAGTCCCAAACCTTTTTGAGAAATTGTGTCTGTGTGAGTGCATCATCTAATAGGGACACTGGAATCTCCAACCAACACCACGATAAATGAATGGATCCATTTGCAACACCGGAAGGATAGACGAGAAAAAAATCACGTCAACACTGTCTTTTGATTTATATTCAAATGAGCTGTACACAAGAAAATTGGATTTTATTTTATCTTCCAAAAGGCATTGTTCTTTCTATGTTAATATTCATCTCTGTGGATCAGAGGCGATTCCTTGTCTTGCAGCCCAGCATAGAGAAAGATACACACACAAAGGAACATTGTGCACCAGAATAAACATTGGCCACATCGTCAGAATCTCATCTTCTCTCCTGCAAGGAACTGCTAAACTAACAGAATAATCCTTGTCCCTTTTAAGAAATGTCTTCCTTTCACATTTACACATGAAAGACACTGTTTTTAATTTTTTCAAAAGACAGACCTAAACATTAAAACTTCAAAGCTGAGTAAATGAAGGACATAACTGGTAGAAATCCCTTCATGGTGCTGAAGTAAAGTAATTCAGTTCACTACCCCTCAGGAGGACTTGAACCAAGACATTGTTTCATCCTAAATTGCACTCTATGCCCCACATCACACGCCCTATTCCCAACAGGTCCTAGTAAAAAGTAGAGGAAAGGGTGTCATTTGGGACGCTAACAATTAATGAAAGAGATGACATAATGAAGGAGATGCGTCTGGAGTCAATCCGGGATGTGTTCACAAAAAGACTGCAAGCTAAGACACTGATGATCACGGACAATATCAGGCCCACTCCACAGCGCTGTAGTCTTCAATCAGCACAGAAAGAGCTTCAGCCACAGGTTCATCATCCTGACCCACAGACATGAAACGGTTTAATAAGTGTAAAGATGATTTGATGTAAGCTTCCGTTTTAGTGTTACATAACTGTCAGTTGTTTCTCTTGCAGAAAGAAACGTGTCCCGTGACAATGACTGTTCAATGTAGTACGAATAACAGATGCAAACAAGGCAGGGGGAGAAAAAAGTAAATGTTTTCTTACGTTTACTTTTTCTGTGTCCCATCTTTTCGTTTCCTTATTAAGTCCACTGGCCTGTATACTGATATCTTCTGAAATAGAAAAGAAATGTTGAATTCCTCGTGAAAATTAATTTCACCCACACCAAAGCTGAGCAACATGAAATTTGGATGTATAATTTATGTTTTTCTCTTTCAATATTTAATGACATCTCCAGATAGTATTTGGGAAAACACAGACCAGCGACAAAAATCCAATATGTATATGCAAATAAAAAGACAACATAAACAAACAAGCTGCTAGAAGTCTCCTAGTACAGATCACACAAAATCACACAGTCCTACAACTCCAACCTCTGTGAACAAATACAAATGCTTTCCAAATTATTTATTCATTCATGTCCCGTTTGTGCATAAGCCATGGTTATGAGCCAAGATATTACATCAGTGTTGGCACCCAATGGCCCAGCGTTGTCTCCAAACCTCATTCATTTCCAGCCCAGACTGGGTAGAGTGCTGAGTGCTGGTGGTGACTTAATTGTAATAAGGTTAAGCTAATGTGTAATTATTCTCCTCAAACAACAGGGAAACGTCAACAGTGGGGTGGCTGTTGGTGAAGAGATTAACTGGATTACTGCTGGATAATGTAGTGGTGAACCGGGGGAGGGCAGTGGATCTGAATTAGGTAGGAAACTGGGGATATCGTAAGGCAGGCAAGTGATTGTGTTATTAAGTTGATGACTGATTAGTTATAACAGAGATGCGGGATTTATTGGCGAGAATTTTGTGTCTTCGTCCTAACAACAGGATTTGATATCCGCAGGGGCGGAACTGTGGGTTGCCAAACTCATGCGAGTAGGCCTCATATGCTCCGCCTCCTCTGAGTAAGTAAGAAAATCTCAGGAGACCCATTAACTAAAAATAAGATGAGCATTTAGCAGTTTTTAAGAAAAAAATATTGTGTTGTAACCTAGGTTTTCATTCGATTTTTTAATCTTTTCAATGACTGGTTTACCACTGAATGATATTGAAATGTTTATTGGATAAATGTGTTGCATTTTTACTCCCAGAATCATCGAGGGGGTGTGTAAGCTCTATTCCTTTAGAATAAAATAAATAAATCTTAGCGTAAATCCTGCTATTTGAATAGTTTTTTTAAATTTTTGATGCGGGGTGCCGGCACCAATAAATTTAATGAAGAATGGGAGAGCCTCCTAAATATGCATGGCCAATGTTCAACTTAAAACATTTGTTTTTTTCTTCTTAAAGTTTTTAGGTTGTCGGATGTTTGAGCCTATCAGTAAATCATTAACAACCTAAGCCATAGAAAATGTATTTTCAACTGAATAACCTCACTTACCAAGAAAATCTGTACATTTCTAGAATAAATGTAACTCTTCTCACTTGGAGGTATGCCTCTTAAATATTGTTACTTTCTGTCTGGTGATTAGTTTGATGTTATTTAGTAATAATAATTAATTGCTTTCATTATTACAGTAATGTCTACTTAACCAAATAACATCCTGCTCACTGGTATCATTGGCAGCATGTAAATTATAATAGTTAAGTTATAAAAAAGCAGTTAAGTATCCGATGTTAGTACTTCGACATATGTGTTCAGTTTGGGTACACTGTTCCTACCTGGAGATATAAAGGGAAAATTCAAAGGGTTTCTAAATTTAACCATTCGCTAGGGCTGAAAAGTCCTTTCAACTTGACACCCACAACCTTGACAGAAGAAAGGGAGCCGGAATAATGGATTCCAGGGGGAAATCGAATGGAGCGGGGCATTGTAAATCACTGGTGGGAGAGCCACCAAGGGCTTGTTATGGTTACATTGTATGAAACAGGTTTGAAATTGCACAGCCTAATGATGACTTTGTCACTCACAGCAGGTACATATAGGTCCAGCGTAACTGTAGAACATTCTCACCTATCATGTGGTGTGCTAAATATGTGGAATTCTGTCCTGGAACCAATATTTTGGTCCAGAGCATCTACCAGGAGAAATTAGGATTTAGCACAGAATAACTGATTTTTTTCATCTTGCCTGCTTGGCAATTTCTATCTTGTAACCTTTCTGTTAGCGGCCAGATTTTCCAACCACAAGGCTGTCTCACCAAGTGTATGGATAGTATAAGCAAACATATAGAATAGAATCATAGGAGTAACCAGAATTTTTTTTCCTAAGTGGTAGCACACACAAAAAGATCATGTCAGTCATGCCAAGGAAAATTTTGTGATGGGCCGATTGCAAAGCACTGTGGTTGCCAGCATGATACACAATCAGAGAAATGGCTCCTGTTGGTAATTATCCATTATAATGGGGCTTCCCCCTGTTCACACTCCAAATGATTTCTCATGCCTTCCTCTGGTGATTAGTCATTAGAGCTGACGGCATGTGTCAGAAGGGAAAGGGTTGGATGGCCCCCTTTTGGTTGTTGACATTCAGGGAGTGCTCCCTCTTTCTCTCGCTCACTCTGTCTTCCTCCATCTCAATTTTCCCATCTCTGTCTGTACAGCGGCTAGCTCCCTTCTGTAGCTCAAATACAGTGGATATAAAAAGTCTACACACCCCTGTGAAAATGCCAGGTTTTTGTGATGTAAAAGAATGAGACAAAGATAAATCATGTCAGAACTTTTTCCGCTTTTAATGTGACCTATAATGTGAACAATTCAATTGAAAAACAAACTGAATTCTTTGTGGGGGAAAAATGAAAAATAAAAACCTTACAATAACCTGGTTGCATAAGTGTGCACACCCTCTTATAACTGGGGATGTGGCTGTGTTCAGAATTAACCAATCACATTCAAACTCATGTTAAATAGAAGTCGCTACACACCTGCCATCATTTAAAGTGACTCTGATTAATCACGAATAAAGTTCAGCTGTTCTAGTAGGATTTTCCTGACATTTTCTTAGTTGCATCTCAGAGCAAAAGCCATGGTCCGCAGAGAGCTTTCAAAGCATCAGAGGTTTCTCATTGTCGAAAGATATCAGTCAGGAGAAGGATTTCCAAAAGCATTTGATATACCATGGAACACAGTGAAGACAGTCATCATCAAGTGGATATGGCACAACAGAGACATTACCAAGAAATGGACGTCCTTCCAAAATTGATGAAAAGAAAACTGGTCAGGGAGGCTTCCAAGAGGCCTACAGCAACATTAAAGGAACTGCAGGAATTTCTGGCAAGTACTGGCTGTGTGCTACATGTGACAACATTCTCCCGTATTCTTCATATGAATGGGCTATGGGGTAGGGTGGCAAAATGGAAGCCTTTTCTTACAAAGAAAAACATCCAAGCCCGGCTGAAGTTTGCAAAAACAAACATCAAGTCCCCCAAAAGCACGTGGGAAAATGTGTTATGGTCTGATGAATCCAAGGTTGAACCTTTTGGCGATAATTCCAAAAGGTATGTTTGGCGCAAAAACAACAATGCACATCACCCAAAGAACACCATACCCACAGTGAAGCAAGGTTGTGGCAGCATCATGCTTTGGGGCTGTTTTTCTTCAGGTGGAACTGGGGCCTTAGTCAGGGTGGAGGGAATTATGAACAGTTCCAAATATCAGGCAATTTTGGCACAAAACCTTCAGGCGTCCGTTAGAAAGCTGAAGATGAAGAGGAAGTTCACCTTTCAACACAACAACGACCCAAAGCACACATCCAAATCCAAAAAAGCATGGCTTCACCAGGAGAAGATTAACGTT
>JACXGI010000860.1:44249-95600 GCA_016801175.1 Esox masquinongy
GCCCAGACCTGAATCCAATTGAACATCTGTGGGGTGATCTGAAGAGGGCTGTGCACAGGAGATGTCCTCGCAATCTGACAGATTTGGAGCGCTTTTGCAAAGAAGAGTGGGCAAATATTGCCACGTCAAGATGTGCCATGCTAATAGACTCCTACCCAAAAAGACTGAGTGCTGTAATAAAATCAAAAGGTGCTTCAATAAAGTATTAATTTAAGGGTGTGCACACTTGCAACCAGGTTATTGTGAGTTTTTATTTTTTATTTTTCCCCCTTAAAGATTTCAGTTTGTTTTTCAATTGAATTGTTCACATTATAGGTCACATTAAAGGTGGAAAAAGTTCTGACATGATTTATCTTTGTCTCATTCTTTTACATCACAAGAACCTAGCATTTTAACAGGAGTGTGTAGCCTTTTTATATCCACTGTACATGGCAGAATTGTCTTTCTCCTCCTCGCCTTTTCTTTCAGCTAACACCTCTCCAAAACAAAATACTTCAAATAGTGGATGTGGACTTCCCATGTCCACTATACCACTTTATTTTCAATAAAATCTAAAAGCAGAGTATAAGTCAGCTTTGTGACATTTTTGGTCTTATACCTGCCGGCCGGGACAGTGTTTTCATACAGAAAGATAATCATTGCCCTTGGCTTCTTACGTCAAAACCTAATTTTCATGTCACCATTTTGTGCTCACACTGCAACACAGGGAGATGGCAACAGTGCCATATTGGGACATGGCAACACTGCCATACTAGGACATGGCAACACTGCCATACTGGCACATGGCAACACTGCCATACTGGGACAAGGCAACACTGCCATACTGGGACAAGGCAACAATACCATACTAGGACATGGCAACACTGCCATACTAGGACATGGCAACACTGCCATACTAGGACATGGCAACACTGCCATACTAGGACATGGCAACACTGCCATACTGGGACATGTTGAAGGTGGCAACAGTAGGACACGGAAACTACAACACTTTGCAATTCTCATGCTTTCCGTGGAGTTTTAAACTCCATTTCATCAACCTTTTTTTGTTGCAACACCTCCCATCTTCTTTCATTTCTTGTAGCAGATACCACATCATTATTCATTCATCTCTCCTCTCCTTCCAATAAGGTTGTTGCATCTGACAGCATGCTCCCAGGACATCATTCCAGGGAATGATGGGATTGTAAATGAGTGTGTGTGTGAGTGTGTTTCTAAGAGAACGAAAGAGAGGAGAGAAAGAGAAAGTGTGTGTATGCCGAAACAGTAAATTAGTGTGTGTGTCTGTGTGCAAAAAGTGAGCCCAGAGGGAACAAATGAAGGCCTCCTGCTTGGCAGCTGATGACTTACTGAGAGCGAAAGAGAGAGAGAGAAACAATGAGAGAGGAAGAGAGAGAGACAAACAGCAATAGAGAAAGAGAGAGAGGGGCCTGTAGCCCCACAGGCAAAGAGATATTCAGTGACAAAAACGCTCCTCTGTGACTCAAGTCTGTGCTTCGCAGCTAACAACCTCCTCAAATACATAAATGTCAAACTCTCCTGGCTGTCTCACTAATGATAAAAGGCTCTGTAGACTCCTCTCAGCATCTTTAAGCTAGCAAAACTCTGCAGTTCTATATATTAATCAATACTGTACATGTGATGTCAAGCTGCGACTAATTAAACATGAATTGCCAGCAGGGGGCTCCAAATATCATACTGTAAAACTCGCAACGTCTGAGGGCAGAGTCATTGGTTGAGGGGCTACGGAGTGTTGTTTCCTGGTCAGAAGTCCGGTTGCTAAGCAGCATTCACCAGAACTATCCGAGGAATTGCAGAAGTTCCAAAGTATTCCCACAATGTAAATGGTGTGTGACTCAAATAGAGGTGCAGAGAGAAGACATAACAGATTGGAATGTTACATGTTGAGGACAGTTTCGCCCAACTAAAACATGCTTTAGGGTTCTACTCTCCAATCCGTTCTCTGTCCTTACGCTGGACCAAAGAGAAATGAATGAAATTAAATTATATGCTCATATCCAAGAGCTTCTAACACTGTAATCTGTTGAAACAGATACTTCGATAGCTCAGGGTGGATGATCAATTCTACACCACACCTGCCTGAAAGCACTCCAATTGTCTGGAGACGCAGCCAAATGTAGCCAATACATGTCTTAAAGATCGTTCCTGCGTACCTTGGCTTGTAGCTATATTGAATACCTTAGCTTATTTATGCAGATACTCTACAACTACTGTAGGCTACATCAGATAGAATATTTAGCCGTGCCCCATGAGAAGATCTGCCTTGACTTAGAATATTGGATTTGCAACACCCAAATCCTTCTAACATTCTCTGTAGGAATGCAATGAGCAAATCAGTCCTTAATTAATCAGTGATGTAAAAACCAATGTGTTTGCGTTATCGCTGCTTCTTCAAATAGAGTGGGGGGAGGGTGCAATCTGAAGAGGGATGAACCCTCGTTGTGCTTTAAATGTGGAATGCTAGCTAGCGCAAATCACAAGGCTTAGGATAGCATCTCTCTGAGTGAAACCCCGGTAGAGAAAGAGAGAAAGTACAGTGTGGAGTTGATTTGCTGATGGAGATTCATCAGTAGAATCTAGTGCTGAGGTTTGCTAATTTGCTTGCTTATGGCAGCACATTGTGCCAGATGAGGGCACGCCTTAGCACTCTGTTGTAGTTGGTGGCTGGTGGAATTGAAATCCTAGGCTGTACCTCAGTATGATTAACTCCTTCCGTGTTTCAAATGAAGAATGAGACGTCAATTGACACTGCTTTTTTTGGGGGCATCTAAGGGAGACTAGCAATCCCAGTGTTTTACAGTCAACTATGCTGGTCATTTCCTGACACTTTTAAGATCCATGATTCATTTTAACCACGAGATTAGGTAAATTTGTCATCCATCTGAAATGGCCCTCTCTCTTTATTCATTATACGCTCTGAACTTTAATCAGAACGCCATTTGGTTCACATTATGGAACACATGGAAAAATCATGAGGTTGAATAAAATCATGACAAAATCATGAGGGGAGTACACATTAAGTACTATTTTCATCAGCAGGTGGCAATAACTAATATAAATAATATACTGAAGATTGTTGGTTGTCTTGAACAAATCCCATGTACCCATTCTATAGTAGTATGCACAACAAAAAGGTATGACAAGTAATAAAACCAATGTAATACCTTGTTGGAAAACAATGTATTTGAAGTACTGTGTTTATTACAGCTTGTGATGTTAAGCCTCTTTATACTTTCTTGTACAGATCTCAAAGAAGTGATGTTTGTGAGAGGTGAAAGGGCAGCAGTTGGGGTACAGATGCATTATTTTATGTTAGGTTGTAAATCATTATTTTACCTCTAATATTTTATCTGTAGAATATTTCTGGTATCTCTGCTATTTTGCTGTTTTATCATCATTAACATTGATTTACTGATATGATCATTGTCACCATATTAACAGTGTTACAATTATTGGAGGCCCTGGTGAAAGGGTTACACCTTGTTGCGTGACAAACAGGGTTATCGAGGTCGAGTTGTTAAAGGGCCTCAACCATGGCAGCAGATGAGGTCTTTGGTTGCTGTCTTGACCTGGCTACCATTGCAAGCACATCCAGGCTATCTCAGTCACATTTTGGTGACACGGTTGCATATGTATGTCACATGCTGTTGATATGGACGGACACAGACGAGAACAATGTCGTGCCACCAGGGAGGAAGGTGTAATCACATGACCTCAGTCAATAAAACGTATTCCACCCCAGTTAACACCCACCCACTTTGTCCATGATTTGCAATGCAGGAAACCAATCCTGGTATTAGGGGCTGTTGTTGCCGCTATCTTCCCTTGTAAAATTATCTGGAAGTTTTGCGAGCTAACATTCTGTTTCGCGGCATTAATCTGTCTGGTAATTACAAAGCTTGCTATCTGCTCATTAATTTAATGATTGGACAATTAATGTCGTATGATCTGTCGTCCGCCGCATTAATTATGTACTAACTAGTCTCCTGTGCTCTCTGAGGGTTTGATGAACATTCTTCAAACATGTCAACATCTTTCTGCAGGCATACATTTCTTCAGCAAAACCTATATTGAAAGAGAAGCACGAGGGTATGTAAATGTCTGACATTTTAAAAGATGTCAATGTCGTTAACAAGTCCAGTTCTGTAGATGTTATCTTCTTAGAGACAAATCAATAGAGCCAATCTCACACCCAGGGGAGCTTACTGCACAAGCCTTTATTGATGCTCTTTTAGGCAGCGCCACCCCGACAGACCTGAAACGCTCTGCCTCACCAAAGCTCCCTATTTGCTCCCACCACACACCCACACACACACACACACATACCCACACACACACCCACACACACACACACACACACACACACACACACTCACTCAAACAGACACACAAACACCCAGGCACAGCTGTGGGTTGAAAGAAAACCTTTTTAAGACATTGCCTGGATATAATTTAGTGATATATGCAATGTGAAAGTGGCTCTGTTTGCAACCTATCTGTGCTGTCACGCCAATTCTTATGTTGCTTGTTATAGACTAGCCTATCTGTCTCTCTGCAGCCAAACTCCACCAGGGAGGATTTAACTGCAGGGAGAGGTGGCTGTTTATCTGACGACCTGGTATTTAACTTTGTAGGACAAATTTGTATTGATTGGTCTTTGTAATTTTCTCTGCGGTAGATTGAGCCCCTCTTCGCAGGCTGGCTGTGTGCATGAAAACGAACAAGCGGCACTGGGAGCTTTGCTGTCGCTGAGTCATTTTGAGCTTTGGAGACCCACTCCTTGGGGGGGGGGGGGGTGTTGTTCAGATGAGGAGAAACACATTATGTATTGACTTACCAAGCCTAACAAGTGTTGTAGAATTGATAGAGCAGATGAAGATGTTCAGCAGCATGATGAACACACATTTCCACAGGTTTTGTATGAAACAATCACATATTTGGTTATTTGAGTGCTGTGCAGAAGCTACAGCTGGATCAACTCCCAAAAAAGTTTACACACCAAAATAAGTTGATTACAACCCCTCAAACACATTTCTGAGCATCCATGGTCCGGTTCTTTAAGTCGGTGGACAACTTTGCTGTCCTTTCTTTACCTTTATTCTCTATTCATGGCCTCTCTTATCCTGTCATCTCTGAAGTATTCTAAACCCTTCACTTTCTCCATGTATTGATGTGTTATAGACAAAATGTATAACTGATTAATATAACGAAAAAGCCAAAACACATTTTTTGAGATTTATGCCATTTAGTTGAATATGTAAAACTGTAAAATATCTTCTTTCCTCTACTTCATCGACAAACAAAGGGAATAGCTAACAAAGACACTTGTGAAAACGATGGTACTGTTTCCTGCATTGTGGGTTTCAGCCAGGCAGGGTTACCCACCCTGATCGTTGTTTTTTTTAATAATGGCTATGCTGTGAACATCTACAACTGACAAAACTCAAATGAAAATGCAAAACAAAACATCCAGAATTGTGGAAAAAACCTGCCGTACATATACTGCTGTTCTATGGTGCTCTGTTTGCAATGATGTAAAAATGTGGTTGAAACAGCCCTAGTACTTGTACCAACTAAGGATATCAGCTTTTAACAGTGACGCATTTGTCTATTTTGACTTTTTGGAAATGTCTTCCTGTGCACGTTGTTTCAACAGCTTGTGTGACGACTTCACGACTCATCCCCTCACTAACGTCAGTCCTTCACAGTTTGCTGTGTTATTCCAGTTGATTTCCATCCCCTCACTAATGTCAGTCTTTCACAGTTTGCTGTGTTATTCCAGTTGATTTCCATCCCATGGCATCGGAGCAGAAGGCCTGAATGTCTTCCATAACAAAGTGAGAGAACACTCCAGGCTCCCTGCGGAGAATCATTATCTTAATTCCTGTGGTTACCCTAAAGGTCACACAGATTTCTACAGTCACACATGCTACTCCAGCAGGTCACTAAATCAGAGAGATTAATCTTTCCACTTCTTCTTCAGAGGCTTCATTTACTGAGCACTTCTGAATCTTAGGCACAAAAGAAATAAGTGTTTTTGTATCAGGTTTATTTATATAAAATGTTAGGAGAATTGACATTAGATAATGAGGGTTAGATTTAGGTTAGAACAGCTATGATTAAGGTTAGCATGAATGTAAAATAAACTTGTGTCTTGAATGTGTGACCCATTCTAGAAGAGCTAAAATATGTGGTCTTTTTCTGAAGAAAAAAACTATTTTTGGAGGCCTAGAGAAGATTATAGATTGTTATGTATTACGACTCATGGGATTTGTTTATCTCCCTTTCAGTGGTGACAAATTTACAAGACTGTGGATTACAAAGATGAATTACAAGGATGGTTCATGATTATCCATCATCTTTTCTGCAGTTGATTCATTTTCACTGTATGACACAATTGATTCTGTTCTATGTGTAATTTGTCCTTGTGTAAATGGCACTTGCCTACCAAGCCTATCTAAATGTTTAGATAACTTCATTTAAGTTATTTTTATGATGTATTACATAGACTTTCATTGAAACATCAGCTACAGAGAATGACTAAACAACTGTGAAAATGGGTTTTTATTGAGTGTGGTGACCGACATCTTCTGAGTGCTCCTCATAGACAAAAAATGTTTCTGCTTTGCGGGCGTTGTTGTTGATGTTAAATATTTCATGTTTTTTTCCCCCAAATGTATTTCAACCTCTTTTTAAATGTAATGAATCTAGGCAGTGATTATCTCCTAAAGAGGACTTTTCAATATACCTTGCAGGCACTTATTGAGAATTTGCATTTATAATTGCTTTCCCTTCTTGCCGACTGCTGCAGCCGCTCTGCTGATTTTGTACTAAACAAAATATGTCCCTTTTTTACTATAAAAGACAGTCATTCTGAAAACAGGTCCTGGTCAAAATGGGTTTGCCACATGCGTATACATAGGGAATAAGGTGCTGTTTTTGCAGAGTTGGAAATAGTTGATGACACAGCTCAAGAATAAATGACTAGTCATTATCATAGGATTCTCAGAAGCTCTGAATAGAAAACACAAGCTCAAAGAACAACTGATTTCTTAAATTTGTTATGTCTCATTTCTCTCAAAGAATCTGTCACTACATTTAAAATAATTATATGCTGAATAAAAATCCATCCAAATGTGATAAGGGGTTTGGTGACAAGGTAGTAAAAGGGAGGTGATTCCCTAGTCCGTTTTCTGTAGACATAATTGAACTGTTTCTCTATGGGTAAAAATGTAATATTTGAAACTAGTAATATAACTATCACACTTGTAGGCGTTGTCATGGCAACGTTAGCTACCTAAACCCATACACTAAATGACAGAGTCTAATGGTCCTGTTGAACCAAACTGCAAAGCACTCCTTTCATAAGAGTATGATGAGAAAGTCAGTTTGTCAGTTTCTCACTTTCACATGGTAGTATTAATAACACTTTCAGTGACCTAAGACATCGGCTTGAATCTACATTTGAAATTTAGATTTGAAGAAAATTATCATTAATAAAAGTATTGATTTCCACTGATAATAAATTACTTGTCAAACCCCTAACCATGTCATGGTCTGTCGAACCATGTCACCCCTGCTATGCAAGCGATCCTGGAGGTTTGGTGATGTTGTGCCTCTGGCTTTAAAACCTCTGTGGTTTTTAAACATTTTCAACTGTTAAAAGTCTATTGTCTCGGCTGCAAGACAGTGTGATGTTATTACCCTCTCTTATAAATACAGTACCCTCCAGAATTATTGTCCCCCTGGGTAGAAATGAGCAAAAAATGCTGTAAAAATGTAATTGTGTCACCGGGAGGGACACGGAACACACACAGGTTTAATAGCAGGGACCTGGAGGGTGTTTATTAATGAACACGCAGTAGAAAGCGGTGGAAATTCAGAAATAATACAAACTCAAATGCCAAACCACTGGGGAATGCCTTATCACTCTTAGATAAAACATTCTTTATCAAGAAATACATATTTTTGTGTGTCAAATTTATTGGCAGCACTAGAAATTTGTGGGAATCAAATTTAATAGAAGTATCTTCCCATTGATATACATGTGTATATTGGATATATGCTTCATCTGTGTCATTAGGAATCATTAATAATAATAACAATACATTGGATTTTTAGTGCCTTTTAAGAAACCCAAGGACACTGTACAGCACTGTAAAACACAAAACAAGGAGAACTAGAAATAAAGGAAAGAAAAGATAACAAAACTATGAAGCACCACTGAAGTTATCTGAGGTTCAGGCTACACAGAGGGAAAGGCCAAGAAGTCAGTTTTAAGTCTGTTTTTAAAAGTGGTCATCAGTGAATCATCTATCAACATGAGAAAGGTCAGATAGCACACAAATGAAATTTGTGTAGGTTGTTGACCTTTATAAGTTAGGCAATAAAAGACAAGCTGAAGAATGCTTTCCCTCCCATTAAAACATAAATATCAGCCAGGAGTTAACTAAACTTAATTGGAACTTTGAGTGGAAGCGGGTTTTTTGGTCAGATGACAAAAAATAGCTTTTTGGCCACAAATGCCACAGGAGGGTTTTGGCATAAAAAGAGGAATGATCATGCAGAATAAACAATCCTCTTAATTGTTCAGTAGTAGTTATTTTGCTTCCAAATGTCCTGGGTACCTGGGTCATCTCCCTCTGCTATCAGGCTAAATCTGTGTTGTTGAGTCTTCCAGCTAGACAATGATCCAAAGCATCCCACACAAATATGCCAGTATTTATATGGCAATGGCCATCCCAGTTCCCTGGCCTAAACACCAAGTACTTGAATGCATGATTGGTCCCAGATCCCTTGCTATGTATTCTCTTTGCCAGGGGAGGCATCAAAGACCTAAATGCAGGTGTGCCAATTGTCATTCCACAGTTTTTTATTTCTTTGTTAAAAATATTTTATTTGATTAATTTTCCCTGAACTAAAGGTTAGATTTCAAATATTTTGAATGTAAAATCAAGCTGATAAACAATAAGAGACACTTTTTCATTACTTAGAAATATTAAAGGAAAGGTTCGCTATTTTTGAACCTGGGGCCTTTTTTCAGATTATCTAGCATAATCATGGAGTGTGGAGACAGTTTTTTGGGGGAATTAATACAGTTTTGAATTTGTTTAGTTTTTTCAAGGAAGCCTCTCTCCGGGCTACAATGGAAGTGAACGGGGCCACCGATATAGCGCAGGAAAATACATGATACATTAGTTTCTCCAAAATGGAAAGGCCAGGATATATCGATAAAGGTCTCCGTATGTTCGCCAAAAACAATTTGTGCATTCCCATGGGCTTCATGGCCACTCGTCCGCTGGCGGTACAGTCAAGATATGAACTAGATATGCTCATTTTGGTATCATGAGAGAGCACCTCAGACTGGTGCACAGTCAGGGAGGTCCCATAAAACAATACTTTTTTTAAAGGTATCCTTTGTGTAGCCTCTTACAATGTGGTATAATTGTTAGACAGGTAAACTATATTTTCATAGAAGCTTTGCCCAGCGCGGTATTCCTGGATGCAGTTAATAATCAGACAGATCCCTTTCATCAAAGTGCTGCATGGGCTGCGTTGCCTCATGAACGTGTCAAAGGCATTACGTCACCTGCACTCAAAACATCTGTCTCATCTGTCCTATGTAGCCATGGTCTGACATAATAATGAACAGTTCACCATCTCTGCACAGAACAACCTTGCTGCTGAAGCAACATAATGGGCTTAACCTTACACTAGGGAGGTAGAGGTTACATTAGAAAGAGTGCTGGATTCTACATAGCTCTGATAACAACAAGGGACGTTTGTCCAGTTTCCTCTAAAGATTCCCAAAGGTCTTTACAATACTACGGTGGTCTTGTGTGTGTGTGTGTGTGTGCATTTGTTTGGATGTGTGTGCATGAGTCTGTTTGCATGTGTGTGTGAACTTGTGTGTGTGTGCATGTGTGTTTGCTTGCCCTGTGTGTGTGAGGAAATTCCACTAATAGCCAGTCGTCTCTGTGGGCTCTCTTCCAAGCTCTACTGACCTTGAGCCGGGCTCTTAAAAGATGATATGCCAAGCCTTTACACATCCTTGGCCTGGAAGTTGGAGAAATATTGTATAAACCATTCCATTAATCATGCAACTCCTGGGTCATTAAGCCTCCTATCCCTGAGCGCTAGCTAGCTTGCTCCATCTGACTTACAGACACTCTTGCAATCTCCCACAATGGCCAGAAGATATGACACACTGTTCTTAATAACATTCCGCCATCCGCAAACTGTGCTCCCTAAACCCATATCAGTTTTAAAGTAGTTGGTTAGCGACACGGATACGGCTGAGTGATACGCTGCTAATATTTTGAGACACGTGTAAATCAAAAGGTAATGAAAACTATGAGGTCTCTTCTCCCAAACTCCCAGTGTAGTGCGTTAACATTAATACCCCGGTACATCGCAGTACATCACGGAAGAGCACCTTTGTCGTTTAATTTCGTTTTACCGTCACTCCTTCATTCCACCAAAACCTTACATTACTTGAAAGTGTATATTAAAGACTTAAAGGGAAATGGCAGGATTTTGCCATTGTGATTTAACTTCATTGCTTTTACTTTTAATTCAAAAAGGTTAATCCCTCAAATTGTATTTTAATTACTTCTTATAAAGAAGACTGGTGCTACCAGTAATGGGAAGACTGCTGTAGTATTGTGTGTCGAAATTGTTGAATGGCAAGCTAGCTGGTTGGTGCTTCTGGGGAGTTAATGTGTGACAGGGGTGACTCGTTTTATGGACTAGTTCTTCTTCTTCTTCTTCGATGTTTTACGGCAGTTGGCAGCCAACTTTAATGGTATATTAACGCCCCCTACTGTACTGGAGTGTCAACCAGAGATGGAAAACTATATTTTATTTGCTAGTCCGTGTCCTTTAAAAATCTTAACACATGTGAACTAACTTTATTTGTTATATTTTCCAGTAACCCCCTAAGTGACATTATTTGAACCCCTTCTCATACTCTCTCTCAACTTCTCCCTTTCTCAGTCATATTTCAGACACTACAGTACATGCTCCACAGATTAAATACTATCACAAAATTCACATCTACCTGACAAATGTTTACCCATAATTTGAAGATACTTATTAAACACACAGTGACCCACAATTAACCAAAGTAAAAATTATTTCCTCCTTACTCTTTCTTCCTGCAACCCTCCCCGTCCCAGCCTGTCCCTGAATGTTGTATAAGTGTCTTCCTTTCACCTCTGTGTCCAATAATGCCTGCCATTTCTTCGTCATCTTAGACCAAATCATTGTTTTAGCCTCTCCATTACTCATAGGAACCATGACCTCTATATCTCCCTTTCTACTGGCTTGCTTAGCCAACACGTCCACCTTCTCATTCCCCTCAACTCCCACGTGAGCTGGAACCCACATAAACTTTATCCTCATCCATTATGGACGAGTTCTTCAGGTGCTCTTGAGGGAATCTCTGTCCCAGCATAGCTCCTTGTGGGTTGAGTTAACCTGCAGATTCAGTAATACAATTTAGTATGAATGAGTAAATGAACACGAGTTTCCACACTCTCAACCAAAAAACATACTTTGAACATGTGTTGACATATTCTACAGATTACATTAGAAGCCAACCCTGGTCCTCAGTATGAGTTATAGAAGCATGCCTGAAAATCAGAATACTGTATAGGATATAGAAATTAATAATTTACGATACTGAAATACTTCATCCTTGGCAGGCGTTTTAAGTCAGGTAGAAAAATATCTGCACGTCTTCAATGATCTATAAATCATCTCCTATGACACATTTAAGGTATTATCATACTGATAATGAAATATTCAAATGTGCCAGGGCGAGCAGTACAATAAAACAGGTAATTCAGTAATGATGACATAAATTCCCGCAAGGAATAAATGTGATTCATGGTGAATAAAACTGAGCCACACCAACCCTCCACATATCTGATGATGAGGGCAGAAAGTGGGACGAACAAACCCACTGGTTGTCTCAGAACTGGGATAAGATACGAACTGTCCTTAGATAACTGAGTCGTCTTCACGAAAGGTTGACTAATTAGCATTGCTGAGACTAGACCAAAAGCTTTGTCAACAACTGTGACTCATTAATTCATACAAAACTGAAACAGAGGCCGAAACTACTTTTATAATTACATTCTTAGTAGTCCACAGACCCATTAGTTGGTCTGTGGAGACTGAAACGCCAGTCATCTGATGACATCAGAGGAAAGTGACCATAGAATCTCAAAGGAGGTGCTACCTGCCAAACAGAAGCTGTCTCCCTGAGCCAAAACAATAAGTGCGTCATACATTAAACATCAGAGTGATGCCAAATATTAGTAGCACACCTCTTAGAAGAATTCAGAATTTTAAAAGAATTCATTCATATTTTAATCACACCTGCGATGCAATTAATCATAGCAGTGTTTAGGGTGAGAGTGATGAATATTCAGCTGCCCACCGCAGACACTGGAGCTTTGACCCTTTCCCTCATTTAATTATCTTCTATTCAGTTACATTCCTCAGTTCCGCTGTGGTACTGCTACTCCCTGCTTCACTGCATCCCAGATTCTCAGCTCTTTGAGGGATTTTATGTACATGCTATTTAAAATGACAATACAGTTTAAAATTTCTAAGTTAATTGTCTTTAGATTGTAGTTCAGTGTTGATTCATTCCATGTGTTCTTGTAGTCCTGTTATGCCTTGACATGTTGAAGTATGATTTTTTTAAATTAAACTCTGTCATTATTTTTACTATGCCTCTGTGTCCTGCCTCTCTGTGGAATGTGACAAAGGAAGCCATTATGAGGTTGAAAAATCCTGAAATCAAACATAATGAAGAATTTAAAAAAAAACTGTCTGACAGATCAGGCACATTCTCCAGGAGGTAGTCATGAATGTTAGCAACTGCCATTAGCAAACATAAAGAGGCTTGTGAAGTGCAAATCACTACATAGCCTCAAAAATTGAATGGTTAGGTTTGCTAAAAGGTACCTAAAAGAGATTGTAGACTTCTGGAAAAAAAGAAATGTGGAGAGAAGAGACAAAGATTACCACGCAACAAAGTGTTTGCAAGAATAAAGTGTGGAGAAAATAAAATGCTCAAGATCAACAGCACACCACCTCATCTGTGATATTGTGGAGGGGGTGTTTTGGCATGGGAGTCTATGACTGCCACTGGAACTGGCTCACTTGTCTTGAGAGGTGATGTGACTGCTGACGGCAGCAGCAGAATGATTTCTGAAGTGTTCAGAAACATCCTGTGTGGTGAATTACAAGCAAATACCTCCAAACTCTTTGGATGGTGCCTTCTAATTAGATTAATTAGAAAATGCAGTTAGCATATAATGCAGTTAGCATATAACCAGAAGTGCAAATAGAGGGCAGAAAATGTATTCACAAGTATTAAAGCTGAAGGATGTAACTTTCAAAACAGGAAGTATTTCCGCTTCATTTTCCCAGAAATCCCAGCTGTCGCTAGTTTAACGTCAGTTCACTCTTAAAGCCCCACACGTATTCTGTGCACTTTATTCAGCTCATCTAAAAAGAAAATCTTCATCCAACCAGGTGAGTTGACATACGATTATTTTAATTATATATACAAATTAATTAAATAAAATGTATCTGATGTAGCATACATACGGAAACGTGAAAATAGCCAGCTACTAGTCTAAACTCGCCCTTGTAATGCTTTCCGATTTCAGTACTACTAGTTGGGCTAGTAAACAAAACAAACAACGTGTACAGACGGCTACAGGCGGCGAGCTGCCGAAATGTATTTGATGTAGCATACATACGGAAATGTGAGAATAGCAACTGAACCTACTAGTCTAAACTTGCCCTGGTAATGTTTTCCAATTACAGTACTACTATCTGGGCTAGTAAACAAAGCCAACAGCATGTACAGATGGCAGCTTGCCTCTTTATCCACAGAAAGTTAGCTAGTTAACCAAATTGGCCAATCATTTTTGCCTGGTAATTAGTTCTAGCCAATTACTAACAACAGTACTATGAGGTTATTCTAGGCAGCTAACATTGTCCTTACTGGCAAGCTGACGTTATTAGAAGCTGGTAGTAGTAGCAAAACTTGCGAACAATGTCTGCAGGATAGATGTACAGCCAGTAACTATAGACATGTCTGCTCTGTCTGTATAGCTAGCCACATTAACACCGATATGGCAATTACAAACAACCGTGTGAGGTTAGCTAGGTAGCTAGCGTTTTAGTTAACTTTACTTACTTATTTAACAGAAGAATTGCCACATCAGCGTCGAAGTTTAATGCATTTTGCTCCTTGAGTTCCATCCATCGTGGATAGGCAGCTGCACCAAAGTTCACTCCGAACTGCGTCAATCAGCCTCTCTTTTACCAGATTTGCTTTCTTTTGATCTAAACCGTATTTTGTTAGGTACCGTAACATTTTGAACTTTTTTATAAAATTGGCTAGCGTCTCTCGCTGCTTGATCCATAAAATGAGAGTAGCCACTTCCTTATTTTGTCCAGCCTCAGCATTTTGTTTGATACGTCAAACGCATCACTTCCTGTGCGCAGGATAAAATTTCCAGCCACTGTGAGAGCCGACAACTTTTCTCCTTAGGAGCAGTACACCGTATACAGAGCTTTTTCCAGTTGCGGGCCTGGGACCATCTGATATTGTAGGAATTCATCCACGATCCAGATTAATTTAATAGGTTAATACAAAAAACTTCTGTATTTCAGCTTTAAGTATGTGTATATTACAAGTGGAATGTGCAGATGTGCAATGAAGGCAAATGCAGTGCAAATGGCAATACTAAATGTGCAATTAAGTCAAATAGACTAGGGCAGAAAGTTCACAAGTATTAGGTATAGTGTATGTTATAAATGGGATAATAGTTGTTTGGGTACAAATGGCAATTTCTAAATGACATTCTAGATGTGCAAACGAGGCAAATAAAGGAGTAATGTAGTAGGGTAGAATGAGCAACCGGGATGCAGAGATAGCAGCAGTAAGGTCCCCGAGGTAGACGTGTGTGTAACAATTGTAAAAAAAAATTGCAAGCACAATGGCAATTCAAAATGCGCAAAGAGGCAAATTGAACGTACACTGAAATGCAGGGATAGCAGCGGTGAGGTTCCTGAGGTAGACACGTACTTGCAACAACTGAAAAACTTCCATTATCAGGCTTTGTAGTGTCAGAGTAGTACAAGGGAGTAGTGCAACAAAGACCTGAGAGGCGGGGGGGGGGTATGGTAAGTGATGGGTCACAGAGTTCACAGAGTTCTCCGGGTCAAAAACTTCAGTAGGGTTACAGTGGATGGGAAGAAACTGTTCCTGAGCCTGCTGGTGCGGGACAGAAGAGACCAGTACCGCCTGCCTGATGGTAGGAGGGCAAAAGGTTTGTGGCATGGGTGTGAAGGGTCCCTGATGATCCCGCTTGCCCTGCGAAGACACCGCTTGCGCTGGAGGTCTGCGATGGCGGTTTTCACCACCCGTTGCAGGGCCATCTGGTCGGCTATGGAGCAGCTGCTAAACCACACTGTGGCGCAGTTTGTCAGAATGCCCTCAATAGTGCAGGGGTAAAAGTTCACAAGGATCTTGGAGAACAGACAGGCTTTCTTCAGCCTTCTCAAAAAGTACAGGCTCTGTTGTGCCTTTTTGACCAGAGCTGAGGAGTTAAGGGACAGGTGAGGTCCTCGGGGATGTGGACACCCAGGAATTTGAAGCTGGACACAAATCAATACAGCAAATATAAATACAGCAAACCAATCAAAAGCAATTAAGGAGTTTCTCATTGCATATTCACAGTCATTGCTGCTATTCCTGCATTTCAGTTGCACATGCTCCCCTACTCCTTCAATTTGCCTCAATTGCTAATTCAGAATGCCATTGAGAATTGCTCCTTGTACATACATTCTACTTAGTACCTGTACATTTTCTGTAAATTTGTAAATTTTCCACTGCACATTTAGAATTGCCATATGTAATGCATTTGCATTAATTGCAAACGTATACATTCCATTTGTACATACATAAACTTAATAATATTTCTGCTCTCCTCTATTTGCACTTCTGGTTAGACGCAAACTGCTTTTCGTTGTACTGTACTTGTACTTGTTCAATGACAGTAAAGTTGAATCTAATCTAAATCTAAAAAATATAAATTGCCAAAAAGTGAACATTTCTTAACTGGCCAAGACAATCTCAAATTCAGTTGAACATTCCATTAATTTGCTGAAAATGAGAAATAAAGCGAAAACATTTTAAAACAAACAACCGAAGATGGCGGTAGTACAGGCCTGGAAGACTATCCGCAGAGAAGATACCCAGCATTTGGTGGGGTCAATGAGTGGCAGACTTTAGGGCATTAACTGCATTGTTAAAGGAAAGGTTTGCTACAGTATTTTTGAATCTGGGGCTTTTTTTTTCGGATTATCTAGCCTAATCCTGGACTGTGGAGACACTATTTTTTGGAATTAATACAGTTTTGAGAGTTTACGATTTTTCCTGCAGTCTCTCATTAGGCTGAAATGGAACAAAACGGGCCAACCGATTTAGTGTTCGAAAATATATGATACATTCGGTTTTCCAAAATGGGAAGGCCACGGTGTATTGATATAGGTCTCGGTGTGTTCGCCTGAAAAAATAGTGCCAAAATTAGCTTTGTAACAACGTGAAATCGAATCTACGTGTATCTACGTGAAACCAAACAATTTTTTTCATAAACAATGCACTACCTCAAAACATCTGTAAACATCCGCACTCACAAAACAGCTGAACTACGGTGCTGACCTCATTGGAGTTTACTAGCTAGCAACAAGCACAATTTATGGACATTTATCAAAATGTTGTGTTAATAAAATGAAATCTAGCTAATTGTCTATAAGACAGGCCGTCATTCTGGAATGTTATCAGTCAGGGAAAATAACTGACATGGCCATTCCCAACAGTATCAAAATCGTGGCAATGATCCATAGTAATAATAATTTCAGTACCTCCCCATACTATTCCTTTAAACGTTAATATATCATATTTCTAAGAAATGTTAATAAATGTCTCATTAAAATAACAGCAACATGTTACATGTTACTCTGTTCTTCATAATATTATGGTTGACACCATGGGGTGAAGTTGTGTAGCTGAGAATTATCACTATTGTAACCCAATAACAGCCTTCATCCACATTACAATATAAACATATTTCTAAAGAAATAATCCATCCTATTGTTTTAATGTTTTAGTTACAACCTTATATGCTTTTATAGAAAATATTTACTAAGATCTGTATTCAAAAGTTTCAAATGAAATTAAAGTAATACATACTAATATAAGGTGGTGAAGCTAGCATCCTCCTTGATCACTTCTGTAGTCACGCTAGTTAACTAGCTTCTAGCTACCTACATTTTGCCCCTGCCACCATGTCAAAACGTTTGTTAATAAAGGTCGTAAACTGGTCATTAGACTTGTACAGTATGCAAGGTTTTTCACATTTATAATGCACATTTGAACACTACATGTGTAGTGTTCAAAACACTACACATTTTCATTTTCAAGTTTACTTTCAAGTGAGTTGAAAGATTACTGGGATCACATCTGAGTGAAAATGCAGCATCACATTAACAAAATGTAAAATTTTGTTATATTCTTTTGTACAAGCAGGTGGTAGGAAGTGATATTTCACTGACTTCTCACCTGTTACTATACTGACTGCAGACACAATGAGAGAATGTTATCATGAGGTTTCAGTTAATTTGTCCCATTGGAAAATATCTGTAATCAGAATTTTAATATGAGATAGTGAGATAATGGCAATGCGTGTATAATATAGATGGGTATGTAATATACAAAAATGTTCAGTATTAGTATTTAATTGTACTATTTAAAATGCAAGGAGATGAGCAGAGTGCAGTAGAGAGATGCTATTTTGTTTACAGTGTGGAGGTCTTGATGTGGTAAGCATAGTCTAATTAATCTGGATCGGACAGATGGCCAGTTGCTGAGGTCCACAGCATGTGGAATTAAACTGTTTTTTTGGTCATTGAGTTTGCCAGGGCAGGGGCTTACAGTAGCTAGCTGCTTTCATTACATTAGCAAATAAGGGGTAAATACTAGCTTGCTTTACTACCCAGTATTACAAAGTTTTACCAACTTGCAGAAGTGCTAAGAAACAGGGAAATTAATTTGAATGCATGAATCTTTGTTAAATCTAGTCACGTAATAGCTGACAATCGTTTTGAATAACAGCAGTTGTTTCCAGTGCTGACATCGTGTGCTACATGATTTTTTTCCCGAAAAATATTTAAGCATTCTGTGTTGGCTTTCATTAATGCTTTATAAGTGGGAAAATAAATAATACATTACTCCGCCTTGAGTGCGGAGTAATATATTTTCATTTTTTTAAATAATCAACTACATGATTTTATCTGTAACACGTACCCTCAAAATGTTATCCGTTGGGAAACCTAATTCAACATGACCTCAGTGAGGAGAAGGAAAAGAGGATCGGTACTGGGCCTATACTAGCGGGAATACAGTATAACCCATTTTCAGTGTGATCATTTGGACCTTGTTATAAACTGAATGCGCCCACCCGGTGCAAAACGCCTTAAACAAAATTCATACAACTACAGGTATAATCCTGTGTGTCTCAGTTCATTGGGCATGGCAATAACAGCACCAGGGTTGGGGGTTCAATTCCCACAGAGAACCAAAATGAAACATGCATTTCCAATTTATTTAAATGTTATATAACCATTACAGTTATAGTCGATTGAGAGCCACTTCTCATTTTCAAGGACGACTACTTAGTACCATAAGTTGTATGGATATGAATGTCTTCTAAATTATTAAAATGTTTTCAAACCACCTCAGTATGTATTTTTTTTTAAATGCAGATGCCTTTAAAACCCAACGGTATCAAATCCTTTTTCTACCTTTCCTCAGCCTTCCCTAAGCCTAAAACCTCATAAATCACCATGATCACTCAACTGCTGAGAATCTGCTTCTTGAGTTCTGCTTCTTATAGTGCAGGACTGGGACGTACACTGCAGACCAAAGCTGCGCTTTCAAATATGACGGCATATGTTCCTCTTCAGGGGGCTGGAGGGTCATAGTTATAATGATGGATGGAGTTGATATATTGCAGCTGTCTACACGTGTGCATGTACGCAGTAACAGAATTGCACTGAGACTAATATTTTTCACTTAGCATGTACGCTAAACAAAAAAAATATTGATTTCAACTCCGTGAGTCCCAGATACCCAATAAAAAGAGTTATTTGCTTGCTCTACCCTCATATTTAGCATCCAATAGTTTCTTTTACTTCTTCAATCCAGGACGGAAATCAAGTACAGGAATGCTTTGCTCAGTTTGAAATGAATGTCCAACTAATACGCTCCAAAAGAAAAGGTTTTTGGAGGGTCCATTAGCTGTTCATATTGAAACTGCGGGGAACTCTTAAAAAGGGGTTCTTCAAAGGATTCCTTTTTAGAGGTTCCTCAAAGAACCTTTTTGGGGTACATTGTTGAGTGGGCAGCTTGTGTGTATTGTTCTTTTGAGTAACAAGAGTGTAAATACCCTTTGATATTTTTGCTTGTAGAATGTATAGGTGTTCCCCCACAGTGTCAAAGTAAAGGATACTCCAAGAAACTTTTCTTTTTGGACTGTAGTGACTGTGAAGTTTATGACGGCAACCATGTGAGCTTGGGTATGTATTATCACCACAGTATGTCCTGGATGATGTAGAAGAATTCCTGAACTTCCAACTACTCCTGGTAGAACTCTGGTGGGACATAGTGGAAATATGCATGAATTCGCAAGTCTTAGCTTTCCATTGATAATTTTCAATAGTTTGTAGTCCAAACCAATCTGAACCAATTTGAAGGATCCATCCCCAGGCCCTTCAGTATCCACATTTGTCCCAGAAAAGAAAATGACATAACTGGAGTTTCTTAATGAAGAAATATTATTTTCAAAAACATCTCAAAATTATTGGCACCTCTCCATTTAGAACTTTGTGTGCCCTCTCCAATGCAAGATAACAGCAGCGAGTCTTCTCCTATAAGGATTGATGACGTGGGAGGACACAGCAAGGAATCTGAGACCATTTGTCCAAAATCGCTTCAGATAACTTTAGGTTAGGGGACTTTGGTGGCCAAGCCAGATTATGTGGTTGGTGAGATGTTTTTGTGTCTTTCCCTTCTCAAAATTCATTGCAGGAGAATGTCAGAGGGCAGGGACCTCTGGCTTTTTCATCCAATAATTGTTGTGAAAGGATGAGGACAAAAGGCACAAGCATGAATTTACAAAAATAATTGTGTTAATTGTTTGCCCTTTCTGTTAGCTTTTCATGAAGTATGTAATTATCGGTCAAGTTTAATCCCCTGAATTTCCCCATGAATATGTTTGTTTATGACTATCTAGTTATGGTAATTTCTATTCAGGATCCTGATTAAATATCCAACCCCTTTTCCAAAAATGTTGGGACGCTGTGTAAAATGTAAATAAAAAAGAATGTGATGTGCAAATCTTTTAAACCATATATTCTATAGAAAATACTACAAAGACAACATATCAGATGTTGAAATTGAGATATTCTATTTTTTCTTGAAAAATATTTGCCCACTTTGAATTTGACGCCAGCAAGATGTTTCAAAAACGATGTTTCAACAAAAGACAGCAAAATAAGTGTATTGCCAAAAAACTAAACCTGGATGGAATATCACACAGCTAATTAGGTCAATTGGCAACAGGTCAGTAAAATGATTGGCTATTAAAAGATTAGTCCAGAGAGGATGAGTCTGTTAGAAGTGAGGATGAGGAGGTATTCACCACTCTGTGAAAGACTGTGTGGGCAAATAGTGTAACAATTTAAGAATAATGTTTCTCAATGTAAAATTGCGAAGAGTTTGGGGATCTCATCATCTATGGTACATAAAATCATTAAAAGATTCAGAGAATCCGGAGAAATCTCAGTTCCCAAACATTTACAGAATATTGGTAATACTAGAGGTGATGTAACACATTGGTTAACATGCCCCTGTCCCAACTTTTTTTGAAACGTGTTGCTGGCATCAAATTCAAAATGAGCATGTATTTTTCCAAAAACAATAACATTTTTCAGTTTCAACATTTGATATGTTGTCTTTGTACTATTTTCAATTAAATATAGGGATAAATGATTTGCACATCATTGCATCCTATTTTTATTTGCATTTTACAGTGTCCCAGCTTTTTTGGAAACAAGGTTAATTAAATTTAAATTAAATATATTATTAGCTTACATTCACAGTGTTCTTCTGACTCTTCTGCGGCATCATTGTTTATAGAGCTCACAAACTGTGCAACATTTGTGATAAATAAGCTTTAGTTTATTTAATTATATTTACCAGTTTCATGTTGATTTCTTAATTGTCTTATATTGGGAGTAGATGTCCTGTGCACCAGAATACAGTGTCTAGCTTATAGTACCCTATTAAGTTCCCATTGTGTAGTCTATTATATGTTCAGTTGGATTTTAGCAGCTGAACACCCATCCTATTTCTGGTTGTCCACAGTACTATGCAAAGAAAATTATATATGCTGTCTTTGTTCGGTGACTGTCTGGCGTTGGTATCTTCATGTTGTGTATGAAGAAGTTGTATGTGTGGAGTATGAGTATATGTGAGTGTGGGAAAAGTAAAATGTGTGTGCATATATATAATATCGGCGGGATTGTGCCAAATTCAAACTTTCATAATCAATTGAAATATGAATATTTTTTCATCCTGTACTCTACTGTACCTTACAGAGCTGCTGCACCGCAAAGGTTATTTTACTGTGCAGTATTTAAATCTGCTGTATTCTACTGGATTGTCCTATCAAAACTTGTGAAACATA
Source organism: Esox masquinongy (assembly GCA_016801175.1). Taxonomy (NCBI): domain Eukaryota; kingdom Metazoa; phylum Chordata; class Actinopteri; order Esociformes; family Esocidae; genus Esox; species Esox masquinongy. The sequence continues at coordinate 66,113 of JACXGI010000860.1, forward strand.
GATTTGGTCAGGAATTTATATATTTCGTAACTATGGATAGTTATTAGTAAAATTGTAATAGATACTAGTAACTATTGGAAATGTTACTGGTAACTAAAGAATAAGTACTAGTCACTTTAGAGTAGTTACTAATATGTCTTTAGGAATAACAGTTAAAATGGCTTGCCACAGTGTGATAGGGCTGCATGTTCAAGTTGATATCCGACCCACAGGGTCTCCTATGGAAACAGCAGGGGTCTTGTAGTTCATTGGATGTCACAAAAATACGACTGACATTTTGGTAGGGTTAAAGTTTTCACATTTAAATCTTACTGGGCCAACTTTTAAATAGGTATAGTTAGTTCTGGCTGACATCACACATTTCATACAGCACAGGGGTTTCCAACCTAGCGGCTTGCCACAAAATGGGGCACCTGTGTTTTCTGATTCCTGATTGTAGGGATAAAAAATTAAATAATACATAAAAATTTAACACAAGGATTTACCATGTGTAAAACATGGTCGCTGTGGGAAAAACAGCTGGTAACCCCTGCAGTACAGCGCGCAATGCAGCAACAATGATTTCATGAGGCTAAATAAAACCAATTATTCCATGTAACAAAATGCAGTAAAAAATAGATTAAATTAAATTGGCCATCATGATTTAAAATAAAAAAAAAATATTTTGTTTGTTTTAGTATTTACAGATGGCAATAATAGTTTAGAAACACCATCCCCACACACCGTACATAGAGTTTTCAGCCCAAAAGACTTGGGCTGGTGGTTATTGCAGCGAAATGTAGCTCGACAGAATATTCATGTACGGCATTTGAATACTTATGCAAACAATATATTTCAATTTTTTATTTCACTTCAAAATATTTCACATCATAAACCTAATGTTACTTTACAATAATTTATTTTGATTTATCAGTGTTTTAAAATGAATGTCAACAGAACAAAATTTGGTGGGAATATACACCGATCAGCCATAACATTATGACCACTGACAGGTGAAGTGAATAACACTGATAATCTTGTTATCATGGCACCTGTCAGTGGGTGGGATATATTAGGCAGCAAGTGAACATTCTGTCCTCAAAGTTGATGTGTTAGAAGCAGGAAAAATGGGCAAGCATAAAGATTTGAGCGACTTTGACAAGGGCCAAATTGTGATGACTAGATAACTGGGTCAGAGCATCTCCAAAACTGCAGCCCTTGTGGGGTGTTCCCGGTCTGCAGTGGTCAGTACCTATCAAAAGTGGTCCAAGGAAGGAAAAGCGGTGAACCGGCGACAGGGTCATGGGCAGCCAAGGCTCATTGATGCACGTGGGGAGCGAAGGCTGGCCCGTGTGGTCCGATCCAACAGATGAGCTACTGTTTGCTGAAAAAGTTAACAAGGGGCACATGAGCATCAGAACTGGACCACGGAGCAATGGAAAAAGGTGGGCTGGTCTGATGAATCACATTTTCTTTTACATCACATGGATGGCCAAGTGTGTGTGCGTCGCTTACCTGGAGTACACATGGCACCAGGATGCACTATGGCAGGGGTATTCAAATCTTACCCTACAAGGGCCGAAGCCTGCTGGTTTTCTGTTCTACCTCATCATTAATTGGACTCACCTGGTGTCTTAAGCCTGAATAAGTCCCTGATTAGAGGGTTGCAATGAAAAAATGGAGTGGAACTGGCTTCGAGGGCCAGATTTGAATACCCCTGCAATATGGGAAGAAGGCAAGCCGGCAGAGGCAGTGTGATGCTTTGGGCAATGTTCTGCTGGGAAACACGTGCTTACTTTCCTTACTTTGACACATACCACCTACCTAAGCATTGTTGCAGACCATGTGCACCCTTTCATGGCAACGGTATTCCCTGATGGCATTGGTCTCTTTCAACAGGATAATGCGCCCTGCCACAAAGCAAAAATGGTTCAGGAATGGTTTGAGGAACACAACAACGGGTTCAAGGTGTTGACTTGGCCTCCAAATTCCCCAGATCTTAATCCAATCAAGCTTCTGTGGGATGTGCTAGCCAAACAAGTCTGATCCATGGAAGCCCCACCTCGCAACTTACAGGACTTAAAGGATCTGCTGCTAACGTCTTGGTGCCAGATACCACAGCACACCTTCAGGGGTCTAGTGGAGTCTAGTGGAGAGGTCATGCCTCAACGGGTCAGGGCTGTTTTGGCGGCAAAAGGGGGACCTACACAATTTTAGGCAGGTGGTCATAAGGTTATGGCTGATCGGTTTATTTGCAAGGCACTGTATTTATCACCTGATATGGTGTCATTTATTGTTGTAATTTTTTGATTTCTTGCGTATTCCACTGTAGTGTTTTTTTAATGTATTTATGTAGCTAGGTTTAGGAGGATAGATAGACCTGGACCTGGTTGGACCTAGTTGCCTTGTCACATTGCGCTCAAGCGACTCCTGTGATACATCAGCAACTTGCAAGCTCAATGTAACACATTTGCCTATTAATGTGAATAAGATATCTGAGTGAGAACACAAGGACAATCAAGCTGTTCTCAAAGCTTTTTGATAGTTATTCAAAACTATAGCCAATCTAATGTAATCTGACTCAGTCATTTAGATTTAGATAAATAAACAGATGTAAAGCTTGGCATACCCCATATGATCAATAAAATATTAGTTTATTTTTGCACTCTGAGAAATAGGGGTATGGATGACTATAGAGTACAAATTTTAAAAATGTACCCTCAAACTATATCAATGGTTATGTCATTCTGTCCCTAAGCAAGACAATTAACCATAAATGCTCCTCCTCCCCCATAACATTCCCCCAGGTTGTTGCTGTAAATAAAAAACATGTTCTTAAGTTATCTGGTAATGCAATCTAGAGATTTACAGGTAGAAGTATTTTCTATTTCTATTATTAACTTTATTCAATTTGACGTTAGTGTTACTCAGGTTTTCTGACACAGGCTCAGGCTTTCTGTTTTTAGGTTTAATTAAACATAATGAGTAGGAGCCCCTTTAAGTGGCTAAGTGTCTGGCCTTGCAGTACAGCTAAGTTATTGCAGCCAGCAGTTTAAATGCTGGTCTCAGCATAGGGTGTGCCTAGGAGTCCTGCAACGAAGCTGCTCAAACTGTCTCAGTACAGCCCAGGGTGGAGGAGTGGATGTAGGACGGAGTGGCCTTGTATTGTGCTTTTGGCACATGCAAGCTCAATTATGGTTGTTAGACGTGAAATGCACTCTCCTCCAACGTGTATGTGCTGGGGGAACACACATGGTTGAGGCAATAAGGCCGTAAATGCAAACCGCACATCATGACATTGGGAGAGGAATCAAATTTGGTTACAAAAAAAAAGTTGGCAACATATCACAAGTGACAATCAGTCCAAAAATGGCATGCTGTGATAAATACAAATCGTATCTCATGCATGGCCCACTTTTGACACACGTAGCACAGGCCGCAGCAGAGGCAGTGCCAGTAGTGTCGCATGTGGACCAAAATTGTCTGCTAACTGGGTTTCTGCTGAGAAAGGGGCATACAGAAAGGCCGAGAAATAAAGGTTGTCCAGACTTGTCTACACACTTTAACCATCAACCAACAGAAAGAAAACTGTTTAAAGAAATTCCATGTGTCATGTTTAAACACTTTTAAAACTAAAGTATTTCTTTGTAATCTCTGGATAAAAGATGGATAAATACTCTAGTCCTATCAAATTGTGGATCTTCCTGTCTTGGCAAAATGGAAAGCTCTAGAGAGCAAAATTTTGCAATTCTTTCTCTTTATCTTGAAACTAGTTTTGGCCCCTATCGTTTCATGTACCTTAATACTGCTTCATGCAATTGATCGTTACAATTCTAATTGACATTCAGGATGTATGTTATGTTGAGAAAATTTGTTTTGTATTACGAATTTGTTGCATTAAATATTCATTTCTGAATTAGTGAATTTGTTTCTTAACACATGAATTTCAAGACAACGCCAGGAATATAATTTTCCAACTCCAAAAACATGTAACCTCACTTACTTGTGTTTGATATTTAATACTAATTAGATACTCTTACTTAATACAGTCAGATTCATATTATTTCTGAATATCGGTAAGTTCTTTTGATTTCTTTAAAAACACCTATCTATTAGTAAGAAACATCCAGGAAACAGATGTATATTATAATCCAGCAATAGTAAAATGTTCACCTATTTGGTATAATTACAGATGAGGTGGCTAATTTGTATTTTTCAACTTACTCCTGTAACTGGTCACTCACCTCTGGTTAAGTTGAATTAGTGTTATGAAATGTCACCTCTCCGTTCAAGCCCAATTCTTTTGCTTGGCAACACTTGTGGGAGGGCAGGACTAACATTCACCTCCTGGAATGTGAAAGGTTTGAATCAGTTAATCAAAGGCCTTTGGAAATCACTATACTCTATACTGAAATTATATTCCTATAGGAAACCAATTTGAGTATTGATTCCCAAACTAGACTTAGGTGTAGATGTGTAAGTGGCGATTCTATTAGAGAACTCTCTTCCATTCTCACACTAAAGAACTCATTTTAATAGAGGATTGCTAACTGAAGGTGATAAAAGAGATCCACTCGACCTCGGTTACCTTACTGAATATTTTTGAAACAAACAACCATAACTATGAGAACTCAGGTGTGGACCCAAATTCACAACACAGGTGGCAGGAACTACCATTCAGGTGTTTAATAGAAATGTCGGCAAGCAAGAATCGAGCAGTCAAAGCAGGCAGGGGTTCAGTACACAGGTGATCTCGGCGAAGGTACAGGCGGAGAATGAGCAGGAGAGTAGGTAAACAAGCAAGGGTCTGGTACACGGGTTATCTCGGCGAAGGTACAGACAGACGATGAGCAGGAGAGTAGAGTAGGTGAACAGGCAGGAGTCTGGTACACGGGAAAAGTGGACACTGGAAATACAAAGAAACGACTTGGAAGAACACACAAGATGAACTGGCAACCGGAACCAACAGAGAAGAGTAGGCAGGGATAACAAGGGGATGGAAGACATGGTGGGGGTGAGACAAGACAACACAGGTGAACGGAATTAGGGTGAGAGTGTGACACATAACTCCAACTTATTTAAAAAATGTCCTGGCCCTGGTACCTCATACAATATCGATTAGTTATTTCAATTAATTATGAAAACCAAATAAATATCAGTAAAAACACTGGTTTATATTTACTTAACTTTAAACTTGAACTTTAATTATCCTCATGATGGAGAGAAATTTTTAAATCTTAAAGATGTATTTTTTTATTAAAATGTTTTGGGCATAATCACAATATTTTGGATAGAAAGTGATTAGAATAGTGAATACATGCTCTTTGCTTTAATTTAACAACAGATGTTACATGGTTAGGGTTATTTACATACAATCATGTATGTCTACTGCCTGGTTTCAAGGAAATAATAACTAATGGATACTAAGAGCATTTTTCATAATCTATACCCTTTAACATATCTGTCTTTCTACTATCCAAAATACTTGATACAAAATCTAAACCACTGGTGTTTGTAATCATAATAAATGAGTGCATGAATGGTGAAAAAATAAACTATGGGGATTTCATATCCATCGTGATCCTGCATACTGCTTGCTTATGATGGATGACTATTGATCAGCAGCTGGCTCAGTGGAGAAATTACTCGGACTTGGAGGCGCGGCACAGAGCGATCACCTTTCACAAGATCGAGCATCATCCATAGACTCAGTATCAAAGAGTCGGGTCAATATGTGTGCATGGCAGACACATGCATCATCTTTAACTCTGGGTAGGATAGTCAGAGCAAGACAAGGGGAGAATCTCAGTTACAGGAAGTGATGATGAAGCAGATATGCAGAAATAAGAACAGAGGGATTGTCATTCCTGTGGAAGAAGAAACACGCTTCAAGTAGTAGGACACCTAATTCAGAAGGACACAGTGTTTTCCAGCAAAATGACAAGGAAGTGATTAAGAAGAAAACATTTTATTACCAGCATGCTGTGTTTCAGAGATGTGCTGTGTTACAATTTGAGACATCCAGTAGTACAGTGCTTGTCAGATTACAACTGCAAACATGATTGAAGCTTATCACGGCAAAGATACCAGTCTGTTTGCAATGACCTAGGTGAAAAGAGCAGCCATGTTAGGGATCTCAATAGATGTGAAGAGAATAACAATGGTATGTGTGGTTTACCCAGACAGGGGCACATACAGATTTCTGAGGTACTGGAGAACCTGTCCCTTTGCCATTCAATATAAAGGGGCCATTTTGCTTGGTGGCATATTGAAATATGATATTTGATTTCACCCCCTTTTTCTCAATTGCTCAATTTTCATTGCAACCACTCCCAACGGAATCGTTAGAGTTTAAGATATTGGCAACCGTTTCCATATATGAAATTCAACACTACTGTTGGTTGCTCCTCGGGGTTTAAAGCCGGGTGTTTTGTAAATGCACTTTGTGACAACTGCTGATGTAAAAAGGGCTCTATCACTAAATTTGATTGATTGATTGATTAAATTTGATATAGGCAGCCAGACTGCTTTCTTTCCCCACTTTTGTTTTGCACTAGAAGTCACCTAAGTCGACACATATTTGAGGGCACGCTCGTTCACAAGACAACCGTAGTTAGTTTCTGCAGGTTCCTTGACGATGCCTACTGCAAATCCCTCCTGACAATGCCTACCTCCTCTCCGATTTGCATGAACTATGGGGCTTCCAGGCTATTTGTTAGCTATCAGCACAGTCAAGACTTGAACCTAGGTGGTCAGGTGGCCCACATGGTGCTACAACATTTCACCTTAGACCACCTTAGACCTGCAAGGCTGCTTCTTTAGATTAGATTAGATTCAACTTTATTGTCATTGAACAGTACGAGAACAGTACAAGAGTGTAGTGCAAAAATGTACCCAAGAGGCGGTACTAAGCGGTGGGTGGGAGGGGATGGTTAGTGATGGGTCACAGAGTTAGCAGGGTTATAGCAGATGAAAAGAAACTGTTCCTGAGCCTGCTGGTGCGGGAATGAAGAGACCTGTACCGCCTGCCTGATGGGAGGAGGGCAAACAGTTTGTGGCATGGATGTGAAGGGTCTCTGATGATGTCGCATGCCCTATGCATTAGGAATGTAACGGTACATGTGTCCATACCGTACCGCTTGGTATAGGACGTTCAGTTCAGTACGCGTTGTGATCTGAAAGAATATAGTCTCGTTTTTTTTTTGGTCATCGCGGCTAGTGATGAGCAAATTTGGCAAAAGGCCAAAAGGCAGATGGACATCCCCATTTGGACTAGCTCCCTATAGTTACCAACCAGGAACCCTAAGCTAACGTTAGCAAGGCTAAGATTAATGTCAAACTCTGAGTTAGTGCTTTTTTCTGGGAACAGGTAATTCTATTTTTCATATTATTATTCAGAACTTCATTCTCTATCGGGCATTGGATCGGAACTGCTTTCTGACCAGTGAGTAACTGCAAAATGCTGTAATAGATTTTTTACTGAAAACATCCTACCTAGTGCATCCTCTAACTAAAGTGGCAGTGGGCAAAGTTTATAACTTCGTAATAAATTAAAAGAAATGTTATGTTTGGCATGTCTTTTTGTTTGACAAGGGTTGAGGTGTTGAGGATCCAGGAGAGGTACTCGGAGATGTGGACACCCAGGAATTTGAAGCTGGACACGCTCCACATCCGTGCCATCGATGAGAGCTGGGGCATGACTGCAGCCTTTAGACTTCCAGTAATCCATAATGAGCTCCTTGGACTTCTTTGCACTGAGGGCTAGGAAGTTGTCAGCGCACCATGGCTTTTGACCTCCTCCCTGTAGGCTGAGTCATCATTGTCACTGATCAGGCCTGCCACCATGGTGTCATCTGCAAACTTGACGATGGTGTTGGAACTGCGTACAGGAATGCAGTTTGTGGGTGAAGAGGGAGTAAAGGAGGGGGCTCAGCACACAGCCTTGTGGAACACCAGTGTTCAGTATCAGGGTGGAGAAAGTGAAGTTGTCTAACCTGACAGACTGGGATCTGTTAGTTAGGAAGTCTAGTTGCAGAGAGAGGGGCTGATCCCCAGGTCATGGAGTTTGTTGACCAGCCTAGAGGGATGACTATGTTGAATGCTGAGCTAAAGTCTATGAATAGCATTCTCACATAGGTGTTTGTTTTGTCCAGGTGGGTCAGGGCAGAGTGTAAAGCTATGGAGATGATGTCCTCTGTAGACCTGTTTGACTACAGAGGACACCATCTCCGGTAGGCAAACTGGTAGGGATCCAGTGTTGGGGGGAGGCAGGACTTAAGGTGGGCCAGAACTAGTCTTTCGAAGCACTTCATGATCATGGGGGTGAGTGCGACAGGTTGGAAGTCATTCAGGCTTGACGCAGTCGGCTGCTTTGGCACAGGTACAGTAGTTGCGAACTAGAAGCATGTTGGGACAAATGCCTGGGCCAGTGACAGGTTGAAAATGTCAGTGAAGACCTTGGCCAGCTGCCCATCATATGCTCTGAGCACATGCCATGGGACGCCATCAGGACCAGCAGCCTTGCGTGCATTCACCCTGCTCAGGGCAGACAACACATCTGCGGTGGATAGTCTGAGTGGGGAGTTGTCTGGGGGGAGTTAAGCTTTAATGTATGGCTCTTTGTTGTCCCTGTCAAAGCGGGCATAGAACCAGTTTAACTCATCAGTTAAGGAGACATCGCTGGCTGTGGGGGTAGGGTTCTTTGGCCGGATGTCTGTGATGGCTTAGATGCCCTGCCACATGCGTCGAGGTTCGGTGTTGTTGTTGAAGTGCTCCTCAACCTGCAGTTTGCAGTAATTTTTAGCCATCTTGATGCCCCTTTTCAGGTTGGCCCTGGATGAGCTGTAGGCCTCCGCATCACTGGATCTGAAAGCAGCGTTGCATGCTTTTAGCAGTTGTCGGACCTCTCTGTTCATCCACGGCTACTGGTTGGGGAAGGTCTTTATTAGTTAATGGGTGGTGACATTGTTGATTCAGATGTTGATGTAATCCAGAACGGAGGAAGCATATGTTTCAATGTCCGTATGGGAGTCAAGTGTGGCTTGAGTGGCAAACAAACTCCGGACTGTATGTTGAAACTGGTGCTGTAGAAGTGAGTCTGATCCCTCTGGCCACACCTTGACTGTCCTCACTGATGGTTTCATACGTTTAATGAGGGGTAAATACTTGGGGAGTAGGAACAGTGAAAGGTGATCCGACTGTCCCAGGTGGGGTAGGGGAATGGCTTTGTAAGCCTCCGGAATGTTTGTATACACATGGTCTAGTGTATTGTCTCCTCTGGTGGGGCAGGAGACATTTTGGTGGAATTTGGGGAAAAACAGTTTTCAGATTTGAATGATTGAAATCCCCTGGAACCACAAAAACACCATCCCGGTGTTTCATCTGCTGTGTGCCAATTGCAGCCTGCAGTTCTTTCATTGCTAGGTTAGCATTAGCATCCAGGGGTGTGTAGACTCCAATAACAACAATAGATGTTAACTCCTGAGGCAAGAAAAAGGGCCTGCACCTAATCATCAGGTACCATAGATTGGTTGAGCAGTGACTCCCGGGTTAAGTTAGTGTTTGTACATGTTTTGTTTACATAAATGCACAGCCCACCTCCTCTGGTCTTACCAGATTCCTCTGCAGTCCGATTAGCCCTGTAGCCCGTCGTGCCCTTCTAGCTCAATTACGTTGACAAGGTTTGTTGTTATTAAGCCACGTTTCTGAGAAAATCATGATGCTGCAGTCCATAAATCCATTTTTGTGAGATGATTCTCAGTCGTATTTCGTCCATTTAGTTCGCCAGTGACCATACGGTTAGCGTGGAAAAGGCTAGGTAGTGAAGGCCTATAGGGGGCTAGCTTTAGCCTAGCCCGGAGGCCTCCACACTTCCCACGCCTTTGTTCATGATCTCAATGCCGCCTCTGGGTACTTCCAGTCGGCGATGTGAATAATGTCTCCCGGGGCGTCTTCACGATCTCCGGTGGAAATTGGAGGTTGGTAAAAACAAATTAGCAGTAAGTAAATTACTGCTAATTTGCAAAAACTGGGTAGACGTTGGGCCTCTATTTTGTTTTTCAATCAAACCCTCACTGCAGTATTTACACAGTAGCTCTCTTTCCAGTAGTCAAACTAACTCATAGACTGGTTTTGGGTACTCTGTAAGAAACTATAACTTCTACCAGAGTAGTTTTGAAATGCTATTATATTGTTTGTAGTATGCTAGCTTGTGTTTTCTCATGATCAGGGATAGGAAAAGGGATAGGAAAAGGTTCAAGTGCAGTTTAACGGTTAGTCAGTAGCAATATAAATCACAAAGTAAAAAGGTAAAGCTGAATCTACTTTCAATTTCTACTTTCAGTAAATCTGAGCCTACATTCAAGATGGTCCGATAATATAGCACACCCCAGTAGTGGTTCTAGCACAGATAGTTTGAACTAACTCCCTTTCATCTGTGGTTCTAGCTTGCTTAGCCTAATGTTAATGAGTGGGTGTGTTTTTGAAGATAATAAATTTGCTCCGCATAAGAGCATCTGCATCAATGACTGAAATTGAAATGTGAAATGAAGGCCTATGTTGAAGTAGCATTAGCAGTCTAGGACATCTATACAAAGCGGTGCCTGACGAAGGCCTGTAGCATTATAAAGACTCCACAACCCCAGCCATACACTGTTCCTCCTTTTACCGGTGAACAGACAAGTCTCTATTAAAGCACAAGATACCATACCAACAAGCTCAGAGACTGCTTCTATCTGCAAGCCATTAGACTGCTCAAAACTTGAACTGGACTGTCTGATAGCACATACGTAACTACATACACACAAACACACACAAACAATTTAACTTTCCCCACTTGAAACACACGTAAATACTGTAGATACTGTTCCGCCACTACTCTATTTGCACATTATCTTTATTGACATTACTTACCTTATTATTATAATGTCTTTCATTTATTTTATTTATTTACTGTATATATATATATATATATATATATAATATATTGCATTGTCATGAGCAAACCTAGTATTATCAGATTTTGGTTGAAAATAAATACTTGAAATATTAACCCTAAACCCAAACTTGAAACTAAGCTGTTACAGAAAATTGAGTCAAATTGTTGTATGTTTTTTTGCCCTTTTTCACTTTGAGCACCTGCCCCATCAAATGTCTGTGCACAGCCCGCTCGCATGCCCTTCACCAGATTTACTGAGCAAGAATTCTGAAAAGGAATTCTGCTATGAGTTAAAAAAAGAATGAATAGGGAGTCAATATCTCCCTCAGACAAATAGGAGAACATTGATCAGCTCCATTATGAAGTCCCAAAATGAATAGGGCCGGACTAAGCTGCTTATATGCACTATCACTCCTGTTGATTAGACAGGAATGAATATTCACTGGGCCACGGCTCTCTGAGAACATTTGAGCGTATGCTTTTTAAGAACTGCCAAGCATCTCAAGACAGCAATTTAGCGCTTAGCCATGCTGCCTGAGAAATTACGGAGCTGGGCCACTGGAGACAGAAACATTAAAGGAGAGCTCCCCCTGGAGCGTCTCATTGGCTGCCAGGGATTCTATATGCAGATGAGGCCAGATGGCAGGAAGACCCTGCTGAGGCCTGGTCAGGTGAGGAGCAGAATCCTCAATCAGGGCAAGATGGGTGTAAGACAGACAGAGACAGAGAGCAAGAGAGACTAATAGAAGCTCCCTATTGCACAGGCAAAGTAACAGCATTCCTAAGATAAAGTTTCACATCTTTAACCCCTAGAAACCGTCAGGTGTCTTCTTCAATTCCTTCCTCAGAAAGCGCAGAGTAACTGTGACAGTAGTAGGTGTTGGCAGGAGCACCGAACACTGCTTGATGGAGTTTCTAAAGAGGAGGCCTGTGAGAGTAACTATATCACTCTGATTAACAGTGAGGAGAGGACCTAGGCACCTGGACTGGTAGTGTATGGTGGGCAGACAAGCACATTACTTGGCCTTTCTGTATATGTATTAAGAAGAATAAATTAGTATTTAGGCGGAAACGGCAGCTGTTCCTTCTCTCCTTCATCCCACTCTCACACTCACCAGGTGGCCACCCTAACGTTGTGTTTGTCCCTCGCCCCCTCCTTTAGCATGATTCACCCATCTAATAAAAGGCACCAGAATCTGATGATGTCAGTCAGGGCCCCAGCAAGCCAGGAGGCATCGGACTCGAGTTGCGCATCATATCCCCCTGAAGCCTCAAACCTCACTTCCTGTTTACATCAGGGGCTCATTATCCGCTCTGGACACAGCATGTCCCCCAGGGACTGGCCAAGCTGGTCGTGACGCCTTTACCTCAGCTGCTGGAAATCATGAGCAATGGGAAGAAATACATGAGAAATCAATGTAGAGCTGGTTGCAGGAATAAGCATTGGGTAGTTTCTACCTGCAGACCAATTATACTGTAGCACTGCTCACCACCTTGCAGTTCCACCATTACCGATACCTCCATGAAGACTTTGATGTCCCTGCTGCACTAAAATGAATGTCAGGGACACTGCTTGGGTGTCTTCGATGACTCTTTGCTCCAAGTTACTGTTGTGACTGCCACATTCAAACATTTCAGATGAATGTGTAAAGTATGTTTGTTGTAAGACAACATTTGCTGTGTTGACTCTTGAATATATATAAATATTTATGCCTGCTTCTGATTAAAAGCACCACAAGCAAAAAGAATAGTATGATCTAAAATAAATGCATCTCTATCAACTTTATCAATAAGTGAAGGACAGCATTCACATTTTTATACATTGGATTCTTTCAAACTATTTTTAACTGAAAGTCAATTAAAGAAAAATTTTACTATTTAGGAACTTAATCTGTGTATTTGATGTGAATGTATGTTTTTGAAGGATTTTGACATGCCTTATCCCATGACTGACTTCCTAAGCCTCATTCAGGATATCCAAGGTGTCCCAAAAAATTTTAACTACACTCCAAAAACACTTGAACTGCATAATTCTACAAATAGCAAAGCACTTTGTGTGCTGATGCAGGTCTTTTATCTATTGTATATGAAACTGTTACTGCAAACTTTATCCACAGTGTTATAGTCTGTTTTGTGGAACTTTGGGGGCATTTGCCTATGTATTTAAATTGCACAAGAGACAGTGCGAGGAAGAGAAATTGGGAACGAGAAGTACACCCAAGCAGAAGAAAGTCAGGACTGACACAATTTCATGTATACATCTAAAGACCTGGATCAAGAAACGCAGCTTTGCTGTTCATAAAGGATGCGTTTCAGTGTTTTTGGAGTCTTTGTTAATATTTTTTTGGATGCCCTATAAATTTAGAACGAGTATCAGGAAGTCAATTGCTGGAGGGGAACATTTCACAAAACCATGTGAAACTGTAAATAAAAGTGTCAGGACCCTTTTGTAACATGACATTCACATAAAAAAGTAAAGATTAGGTTCCTAAACAGTGAAATTCTCCTTTAAGAAAGTTTTCCCATGAAAAATAAAAGCTTTGAGATACAAAATCACTATTGTGGCTCTCTGACAGCGTGTAACAAGAACAATCTATGTGCCGACAGAGTTGAGGCGAAGAGAGTATCAGTGTTGACGTCTTTGAATGTTGCCACAATAATTGAAAGGAGTGCTCTGAGGACCGAGATGTTTGTGTTTTTGGAGATCTGGAAGCTTCGTCAACTTCTAGAAGCCTTAGCAACTTTAAAGTAGCCTTGACAAAATGACAGCAGCAGAACTCTTTCTTGGAGACGCTTCTCCTCTTCTGATGTAAAAAGCCAGTTAAAATGCTTGTTAAATTTGGCAAATGGTGCTGCACAAAATGATCGCCAAGCACACTCTTGACACTGAACAGAAATAGACATAAACTCAAGCCCGAATTGAAAGCCTGGTTCAGGGTAATATACCTATTTCCTCTTTTCACAGGTAAACCTTTTCTAATGGGAGATATTGAATCATTCTTAATTTCCCTCTGCTCTGAAAGTGGGGTCTGTTAGGGTGTGATTGAAGAGGAGCAAATCTGTGTTTTTAAGAGCCAATTCTAGACAAAGTTAACAAATTAAATTGAGAGGCATTTCTTCTCAGTTCTGCTTTCATTCGATTTTGCATGTGCTCAAACAAGCCAGCTGCATGTCCTTACTGTACTACAATTCAAAAATAGCAGTACTCAGAAAGTAACTCTGTGGGTGCAGGAATGCTTCAAGATAGAAAATGAATTTGAATTCACAGATGGTCATGTTATGCCTGTTTGATGTTCAAATGTATGTTTGTATTGGTAAACAATTTCATTCGATCACATAGCCTGTTTTATTGATTAGAAGCTGCATGGGTATAGATGATGGTCAAAAGAAAGATTTTAGATGTAAACCAGGATAGCTCACGTGGTGTCCTTTTCAGCGGAAGGATCACCCGAACCTAGGGAAGGAGGTAATCGGAACCAGGTTTTATTGGCACATTCCAACATGTTTCTGTAAGGAAATGTCTGCAGGGTAGAAAATATATCAGTCCATTGTGTTACATATTCTACTTTTGGTAACATAAAACTGAATTGATGTAAGTGTCATATAACCTCACTGAGCTTCCACGGGGAGAAGAAATGTTGACCTCATGCTTCAGATGTATACTGGTGGACTATAGCTCCCTGGCCAGGTGAATGAACTCTTTCAACATTTAACCAGAGTCATTTGTAATATTTCCACCACACAAACGCGGAACCTTTTTAAATTCCGTCATAAAGGTTATTGGGGAAGGTGTTATTTGAAATGATGTACTTCACAAATAGTAGGAACCAATTTATTTATCTCCGTCCGGCACCACTGGCCTAGGACAAGTATAAAAGTATAACATTGTTTGTTTGCTCGGTTATAGTTATACTACAGACAGGATAGGCTATAAAAATGAGAATTCCTAACCCTCACGTTGTACAATGTTAGCTATAATGCCAAGCTAGATAACTAAAACTAAACATTGGAAGCTGTATTTGATCTTCGCCACTAGCCTAAGACATGTGTACAAAAGCAGTTTGTTTGCTCAGTTGTAGTTGTATCACAGACAGAATATGCTATTAAAACAGAAAATCCAAACCAAATGTTTGTAGCTAGCTAGTTGTTATATAGTTAGCTGCTTGGGATATCTAGAGTTGTAAATACAATGTTTTTGCTATTTCTCTTGTAGATGCTAGTGGGCAAATTCTCCTTTAAAAATGGTATTGCACCATTTACAACCCTCCAGGATGCCGCAATTCAACATAAAACAGTCAGAAAATTGCATTACTAGCAGAAAACTGATGCGGCAGTACACAATTAGGGCACACAGTTACAGCCAATCTCAAGCCAGAAGCATCTTTGTGCCAAACAGAAGGAAATCATTGCATAGGTATCAGGCAAATATGTCATGACCAGCTAAATCTAGCATTAAAGGCTGCAAACATCACAAAACCATCAGCAGATCCTTGGAGTGACTAGATTTGGAATAACCAGCAATTTAGTGGCGAATGGAAAGTGTCTCGCAACAACTGCCTCTTATAGTGACCTTCCTAATTATTAGCACCCTTAGCAAAGATTGTTTCTTTATCAGCTTGATCTTACAATGTATTCCACAATTAAGAATTTGTTTTTTCTTTCAACAGTTTTACCTCAGTGAAAGGTTAGAGTTCTGTCATATTTTGAGTGTAAGGTCAAGCTTATGAACAACAATGACATTCTTTGGTAGCCTGTATTGGTTGTCTTTAATAATGAGGCCAATATGTAGGTTCTCCATACATTTCTTTACGACCAACTACACATGGGAGTGATCAAACCTTTTTTTCCAGGATTATTTCATTTGTTCAGTTAATTCATTGGAGGTGACTGCCATTTCATTTGCTGGCCCAGCAATTAATGGAATACATTTCAAGACCCACTGAGACAGATCCCCTGATAGAGCTGTCCACTTTATCTTAGCCTACACGAAAACATTGCAGCCCAGACAGTGATTTAGTGCCGGGGCTTTGTAGAAAGGTCATAGTTCTCTATCACTTTGACTCTGAAAGAGGACCTCCCCTCTATCTTTTAGGTTCTGCCGGGATCCATTCTAGACTAACATGCGCAAGGCCCTTTTATCAAACCGATCATGCCTACAGCTTAACAAAATAATCCTTTGTTGTTTTTCCATATTAAAGTCTCCAGAGTATGCCCAGTTCTTCTTCTACAGAAATCACCCAAACACTAATGCTCCCACTTCAATTTCAACTGTATTCTCCTCATATATAAATGAACATGACAACTGATGGAGTGGGTATAATGGAGGCATTTCCATACCTCTAAATATTGAAGACAATTACTATACATCGCTGTTACAGAACCTGCGAGTAGTGAAGGTGATTATTACGTTGCCAATTCAGACCCGTCTAGGTTTCCGTGTAACTACCTCTACATTCCATCCTGATGTTGTCAGCTTTGATCTTTATCCTTAAAGCACTTTTTTAATACATATTTTTTTTCTTTCATAACCAACGGATAACAGGGAAGCTTGAACCCTGCTCACTAATGATCCCCTTTTTTCAGAAGTGAATAAAAATATATGAACTTTCTGACTGGTAGTGAGATAACAAGGTCTCCAATTGCACTCTCTACACAGCCTACAAATAGAGAGAGCACTTCTGAAGCTAAAACTGTTTCCCTGGCCAGGAGGCTGCACTCAGAGTACGCTGTAGTACAGCTGGATCGTGGCCTAGCAACTCCAGCTGAGGTCTGCCGTCTAAAATCACTGTTGTATTTTTGGTTTTCTAAATAAACCATGCTTCAAAGCATGGGCGCTTAGGCTATTTTTCACTCTTTTACTGGTCTAAAAAGGTAAATGAAGAATTCTTTTTTAGTAATTGTGCGATAGGTGAGAGTGTTTTGGGGGTTGTTCAGGGTGTCTTTGAAAAGTTTTGCTGCTTACCTTTTCATCCACAGGATATCAATCGATTGGCAGACGGTAATGAGAATGAACCCGGTGGAGCATGCAGTTGGGCTGCAGATAATGATGGAATTGTGTGGCATTGAATCGCTGTATAAAGCCTTTTTGCAATTCTGTTGCAAGCTCAAGCACTGAGTGCTATCAGCTCAAAGCAGACACATTCACATACGGCTTCACACACACACACATACACACACACACACACACACACACACACACACACGCACGCACGCACACACACCTAGACGCACTGCAAACACATTTCCTCTCAAATCTAGATTGACAGAACGACACATTCACACACTCCCACCGTGGTGAATGCTGTAAAAGCTGAGATTCCTCAATAAACTGAAATATCAGCACTGAAAATCAGGCACACACAGTTGTGCTCAAAAGTTTGCATACCCTTGGAGAATTGGTAATGCATGTACCATTTGTAAAGAGAACATGAGTGAGCGGGCAAAACACACGTCTTTTATGTCTCATGGGATTCACATTCAACTGTAGGTGATAACAGAATGGCACAATCATAAAACAAAATATGGCAACAAAGAATAAAATGAAAAAAATGGCCCTGTTCAAAAGTCTGCATACCCTTAGTTCTTAATACTGTGTATTGCCCCCTTTAGCATCAATGACAGCGTGCAGTCTTTTGTAATAGTTGTCTATGAGGCCCCGAATTCTTGCAGGTGGTATAACTGTCCATTCGTCTTGGTAAAATGCCTCCAGGGCATGCAAAGTCTTTGGTCGTTAGCATGAACCGTACGTTTGAGATCACCAGAGTGACTCGATGATATTAAGGTCAGGAGACTGTGATGGCCACTCCAGAACCTACACCTTTTTCTGCTGTAACCACTGGAGGGTCAACTTGGCCTTGTGCTTAGGGTCATTGTCGTGCTGGAAAGTCCAAGAGCATCCTATGCGCAGCTTTTGTGCAGAAGAATGCAAATTGTCTGCCAGTATTTTCTGATAACATGCTGCATTCATCTTGCCATCAATTTTTACAAGATTCCCTGCGCCTTTAGAGCTCACACACCCCCAAAACATCAGTAAGCCACCACCATGCTTCACAGATCTGTTCACTATAGGCCTTGTTGACCCCTCTCCAAACATAGTACTTATGGTTGTGACCATAAAGCTCTATTTTGTTCTCGTCACTCCAAATTACAGTGTGCCAGAAGCCGTGAGGTGTGTCAAGGTGTTGTCGGGCATATTGTAACCAGGCTTTTTTGTGGCATTGGCGCAGTAAAGGTGTCTTTCATTTTTGTTCAAGTATCATCATATTGTGCTCCTTGAAACAACCATACCGTCTTTTTCCAGAGCAGCCTGTATTTCTCCTGAGGTTACCTGCGGGTTTTTCTTTGTATCCCAAACAATTCTTCTGGCAGTTTTGGCTAAAATCTTTCTTGGTCTACCTGACCTTGGCTTGGTATCAAGAGATCCCCGAATTTTCCACTTCTTAGTAAGTGATTGAACAGTACTGACTGGAATTTGCAAGGCTTTGGATACCTTTTTATATCCTTTTCCATCTTTATAAAGTTCCATTACCTTGTTACGCAGGTCTTTTGACAGTTCTTTTCTGCTCCCCATGGCTCAGTATCTAGCCTGCTCAGTGCATCCTCGTGAGAGCTAACAAATTCATTGACTATTTATACACAGACACTAATTGCAATTTAAAAAGCCACAGGTGTGGGAAATTCACCTTTAATTGTCGTTTTCACCTTTGTGTGTTACCTTGTGTGTCTGTAACAAGGCCAAATATTCAAGGGTATGTAAACTTTTGATCAGGGCCATTTGGGTTATTTCTGTTGTCATTATGATTTAAAAGGAGCCAAACAATTATGTGATAATAAATTGCATCATATGATAACTATCCTTAAATGAAAGACAGTTGTTTTGCATGATCAGTCATATTTTCCAAATCAATGCCAAAACTTCACTATTTCTGCCAGGGTATGCAAACTTATGAGCACAACTGTATTATATCTGGTTAGCTACATAACGTATCTTCCTAACTAATGCATGTTTTCAGTTATGTTGTACAGGACTTGAGAAATGTATTCTACAAAGAACAGAACTGAAACTACACTACTGTTCAAAGGTTTGGGATCACTTAGACATTCCCTTGTTTTCAAAAGAAAAGCACATTTTCGGTCCATTAAAATGGATGGAAATACAGTGTAGACATTGTTAATGTTGTAAATGACTAGTGTAGCTGGACACTGTCACATTTTTAATGGACTATCTACATAGGCTTACAGAGGCCCATTATCAGCAACCATCACTCCTGTATTCCAATGGTACATTGTGTTTGCTAATCCAAGTTGATCATTTTAAAAAGTTATGTGATAATTAGAAAACCCTTTTGCTATTATGTTAGCATACCTGAAAACTGTTGTGCTGATTAACGAAGCAATAAAACTGTCCTTCTTTAGACTAGTTGAGTATCTAGAGCATCAGCAATTCTGGGTTCGATTACATGCTCAAAGTGGCCAAAAACAAAAAGCTTTCTTCTGAAACTAGTCAGTCTATTCCTGTTCTGAGAAATGAAGGCTACTCCATGTGAGAAATTGCCAAAAAACTGAAGATCTTATATAACATTTTGTACCACTCCCTTCATGGAACAGCGCAAACTGTCTCTAACCAGAATAGAGAAGTGGAAGGCCCCGGTGCACAATGGAACAAGAGGACAAATACATTAGTGTGGCTAGTTTGAGAATCAGACGCCTCACATGTTTTCAACTGGCAGTTTCATTAAATAGTACCTGCAGAACACCAGTCTCATTACCAACAGTGAAGAGGCCACTATAATTGCAAAACGGTTTTCTAATGATCACATAGGGTTAGGTTAACCAGAAACAGACGTTGTGGGTTAGATTAACCCTAACCCACATAATCTTTTATAATTATAAATTTGGATTAGCGAACACAACGTGCCATTGGAACACAGGACTGATTGTTCCTGATAATGGGCCTCTGTATGCCTATGTTGATATTCCATTAAAAATCAGCCGTTTCCAGATACAATAGTCATTTACAACATCAACAATGTCTACACTGTATTTCTGATCAACTTTTGAATGGTAGTGCATGTGATCAGCTTTACTTTCCCCCTCCATACCTCTCTTTGCTGGATTCCTAATGGTAGTCTGTTATCTACCTTCACTACATAATAGGGTGCCATTTTGGATGCAACTTCTCTCTGTGGTCAGTTCTCCCGAGGCCATCATCTTAACTGATCCCATTGATCTTAAATCCCATGAAAAGAGGCCCAGAATAAACGTTGTCTCTGGCACATTAAACCAGTGGCCAAATCGATAGGGGTTGTTCTGAGAGACAGATAAAAATAGAGTGGTCAATCAGAAGGCTGTGTCTTTGATTATGGCTCTCAAGGTCACCTCATTAAGTAGAGAAATGTCAGTTCATTTTCAAAGTAACCCTGACTTTTCCTCCTTTAGTTTGTAAGAAAATACCAACTTTCTCCTGACCTGTGTGACAGATGCTTTGGATAGCTGTGTCTGTCATTTCCGCCTTTATAGATTATTTTCTTTTTGAACAACCAAGTAACATAACTAGAATAAACTGAAGGAGATGAAGAAATTTCAATATCTCACGGTTATCAAAGCATTCAAAGGTGACTATGGAAGGGGTTTCAACAGTTGACTTATTTGTATTTAAAGTCAATAGACATGTTTTTCTGTCTCACCAGGTAATGTGAGACAGTCAGTCGAGTCAGAAGGCCCAAGTCCAAGTAACGTCACAAGTCACTGGTGTTAAAGTCAAAGCCGAGTTTGACTGTAACTGGTGTTAAAGTCAAACCCAAGTCTTTTTTGATTTTGTCAA
This sequence comes from Esox masquinongy, assembly GCA_016801175.1. Lineage (NCBI taxonomy): Eukaryota > Metazoa > Chordata > Actinopteri > Esociformes > Esocidae > Esox > Esox masquinongy. The sequence goes on from JACXGI010000860.1 coordinate 86,851, forward strand.
CCCAAGTCCAAGGCATGTGGTTCGAGTCCACACCTCTGGTTACTACTACAGCTGTTAGTTCCCCTACCTTTATATCGTTCCATTGTATTCTGCCAAGTTTATTTAGTTATTCTTTAAACCCCATGAATTCAAAGTCTGGATTGTAGTCGGGTTGTGATAATTTGCTCAGAAGTAGTAACTATTTAGCAGATTAATAATATATTTAGCCAGCTGTAGCAAGATGGAACTGTTTGCTATTCTCCAAGCTAAAAGCATACCTTATTACAAAACTTAATTTTCCTAAGATTTAAAAACATTATTATTCATTATTATATTTATACAACTATACAACTATACAACATATTGTTGGGAAAGATCATTGAATTATCTTACACATAGTCAAAATATATATTTTTTAATTTAAAGATTAACTTTCACCTAGTCAGTCCTAATTAGTTTTGCTGCGTTACAAAAAGTATAGCTACATATTAATGTTTAGTTGCCATCAATCTACACACCATACCCTATGCTTTCCAAGCAAAAACATGTTTTTAGAAATGTGTGCCAATTCATTGGGAATAAATACTACCGAAAACTCTGCCCAAAACTTGCCCAAATAGATTTTGATCTGCACCAGAGACCAGATCAAACCAGATATTATATTTCCTCATGATTTTATAGTCCTTCAGTTGCCATGTCATATTCACTTTTACTCAGGAAAAGTTTCTGTTTTGAAGCTCTGTAACAGCAACCATTTGGTTCTTGGTCACCTCCCTGAACAAGGCCCTTCTTGTCTGGTTCCTTAGTTTGCCCGAGGCAAGGTTTAGGTAGAGTTGCGATGGTTCCAAACTTCTATTTCACAATGATGAAGTCATTGGTGCACTCAGGGATGTCCAATGCTATTCTTTCTTTCTCCCTATATCTAGATCTCTACATCTTAAAGGTCTACGAAGACTTCCTTGTACATGGTTCTATTTGGTTTTTGCTCTCAAATACACTGTGAACTGTGGGTTTTTATATAGGTGTCTGAGAATAATTTGGCACACAAACCAAAAACATGTCTACACTTGGCCATTATAGAGTACTGTGTGTAGACTGATGACAAAAAATAAATTATAAGTCTATAATACAAAAACATGTGGAGCAATTAAAGGGGTACTGACCTTAGCCCTGTTTTTCCTTGACAATGATTCTGCCTAGCCCTTTTGTTTGAATACGACTTCAAACAATCAAACAAAGAGATTGTTTGAATACGACTTCAAACAATCTCTCTGCATTTGAGTCCTATACCACTCCTGTGTACCCACCTATAGACGTGACAGTCACCATAAATATTATACGTTTTTTTTGTGAGGAAACATAGCAATATGTAAGCTATTTTTATTATACACCTAATTTAATACATTTTTGGTGATTGTGCTGATTGACTAATTTCTTTGGTGATTTTGGTGATTGAAAATCAACTGTCTGTGAGGTCCGGGATGTGCCCTGTTTCCCTTCGTTGACTTGAATGTAGCCTACCTGTGAAGTCCGGGAAGTGACCTGTTTCCCTTTGTTGCCTTGAATGTTGCCTACCCAATCCCCATTATTGTTTGCACCTGTGTCTCGTTCTACCCCTATATAAGTGCTGTGTTTGCTGCCAGTCTTCGTGAGGTATTGTTTGTGTTTGCAACTCTACTGAGCCTTCTACTCCCGAGTGGTCCATTGTCTTTGCCTACTTCTTATATCAGTCCGTCTCTGCATCCTGACCATTGCCTGCCTGTTGACCGCCTCTTTTGGATTACCCTTTGTACCTCTGCCTCCTGCCTAATTGCTTTGTCTGTTACCGACCAATCGCCTGCCCATTGACTACGCCACTGCCTGTTCCTTCTGCACTCCTGTGTTTTCTCCCTAATAAAGGAGTCCCTGCGCTCTGCGCTTGGATCCATCCCTCGGTTCCGTGTGCATTCATTACACTGTCATCTTTCTGTGGAACTCGAGAGCCCACTGGCTTTGACGTCATATCATGGCATAATTAGATGTAGCCAAAAATGAAATATAAAGACTGGCATCTCTGTGCAGACAAAATATGTACATTAAATTATTTAGACAATACTTCATGGTTTCACAATATACCATAGTAAATGTATGTCAAAGGTACATTCAGTTAGTTCCGGAAATATTTGGACACTGACACAGTTTTCATAATTTTGTCTCTGTACGCCACCACAATGGGTTTAATATTAAACAACTAAGATGCAATTGAAGTGCAGACTTTCAGCTTTATTTCAAGGGGTTGAGCAGAAATATTGTATGATACGTTTAAGAATTGCAACCATTTTCATACATAGTCCCTTTATTTCAGAGGCTCAAATATAATATAATATAAATATAATATAAATATAATTGGACAAATTAACACAATCATAAATAAAATGTTCATTTTTAATGCTTTGTCGAGAATCCTTTGCAGGCAATGACTGTTTGAAATCTATAACACATGGACATCATCAAACGTTGGGTTTCCTCCTTTGTGATGCTTTGACAGGCCTTTACTGCAGCTGTCTTTAGTTGTTGTTTATTCGTGGGTCTTTCTGCCTTAAGTTTTGTCTTCAGCAAGTGAAATGCATGCTCGATCGGGTTGAGATCAGGTGACTGACTCAGCCATTGCAGAATATTCCACTTCTTTACCTTAAAAAAACCCTGGGTTGCTTTCGCAGTATGTTTTGGGTCATTGTCCATGTGTAAAGTGAAGCGCCGTCCTATCAACTTTGCTGAATTTGGCTGAATCTGAGAAGACAATATATCCCTATACACTTCAGAATTCATCCGGCTGCTTCTGTCTTCTGTCACATCATCAATAAACAGTAGTGACACAGTGCCACTGGAAGCCATGCATAGCCATGCCATCACACTACCTCCACCGTGTTTTACAGATGATTTGGTACATGGATCATGAGCCGTTCCAAGCCTTCTCCTTACTTTTTTCTTCCCATCATTCTGGTACAGGTTGATCTTAGTTTCATCTATCTAAAGAATGCTGTTCTAGAACTGGGCTGGCTTATTTTAGATGTTTTTTGGGAAAGTCTAATCTGGCCTTTTTATTCTTGAGGCTTATGAATGGTTTGCACCTTGTGGTGAACCCTCTGTATTTGCTCTCGTGAATTCTTCTCTTTATGGTTGCCTTGGATAATGATATGCCTACCTCCTGGAGAGTGTTCTTCACTTGGCTGGATGTTGTGAAGGGGTTTTTCTTTACCATGGAAAGGATCCTACTATCATCCACCACTGTTGTCTTCCGTGGACTTCCAGGCCTTTTTGTGTTGCAGAGCTCACCAGTGCGTTCTTTTTTTCTCAGAATGAACCAAACTGTTGATTTGGCCACTCCTAATGTTCCTGCTATCTCTCTGATGGAATTTTGTTTTTGCAGCCTAAGGATGGCCTGTTTCACTTGCATTGAGACTTTGACTGCATGTTGTGGGTTCACTGGAACAGCTTCCAAATGCGAATGCTACACCTGGAATCAACTCCAGACCATTTACCTGCTTAATTTATGAGGAAATAACAAAGGAATAGCCCACACCTGTCCATGAAACAGCTTTTGAGTCAATTGTCCAATTATTTTTGGTCCCTCGAAAAAGAGGGGGCTACATATTAAAGAGATGTAATTACTAAACCTTTCCTCCAATTTGGATGTGAATACCTCAAATTCAAACTGAGAGACTGCACTTTTTACCAATATTCATTATTTTACTATAACTTGAATATATTCTGATAAACAGCCAAAATAACAAAACTTATGTCAGTGTCCAATTATTTCCGGACCTAACTATATTTCTAGTTTATTCATGACTTACACCTATTCACAACATTTTTGTTTTTCCAATTCAACCTCGGATAGTTGCACCAAATTACATTTTCATCCTTTGAAGGACCAAAAACAAATAAATGTATCTTGCTTAATGAGAAATGTACATGGTTTCAATAAGACACAATGGAGCAATGTGCTGGAAAAATATACAACATATTGTTTTCATCCTTGGACTTATCCTTGGAAATAATACACCGATCAGCCATAACATTATGACCACCTGCCTAATATTGTGTAGGTCCCCCTTTTGCTGCCAAAACAGCCCTGACCCCTTGAGGCATGGACTTCACTAGACCTCTGAAGGTGTGCTATGTTATCTGGCACCAAGATGTTAGCAGCAGATCCTTTAAGTCCTGTAAGTTGGCTCCATGGATTGGTCTTATTTGTCCAGCACATCCCACAGTGAAATCTGGGGAATTTGGAGGCCAAGTCAACACCTTGAATTTGTTGTTGTGTTCCTCAAACCATTCCTGAACCATTTTTACTTTGTGGCAGGGTGCATTATCCTGCTGAAAGAGGCCAATGCCATCAGGGAATATCGTTACCATGAAAGGGTGCACATGGTTTGCAACAATGCTCAGGTATGTGGTACATATCAAAGTAACATCCACATGAATTGCAGGACCCAAGGTTCGCCAGCAGAACATTGCCCAAAGCATCTCACTGCCTCTGCTGGCTTGCCTTCTTCCCATAGTGCAACCTGGTGCCATGTGTTCTCCAGATAAGCAACGCACACGCACCCGGCCATCCACGTGATGTAGAAGGAAACGTGATTCATCAGACCAGGCCACATTCTTCCATTGCTCCTTGGTCCAGTTCTGATGCACATGTGCCCATTGTAGGCAGTTTCGGCAGTGGACGGTCAGAATGGGCACCCTGACTTGTCCTGCTGCTACACAGCCCCATACACAACAAACTGCGATGTACTGTATGTTCTGATACCTCTCTATCAGTACCAGCAATAACATTTTCAGCAATTTGAGCTACAGTAGCTTGTTTGTTGGATCGGACCACACGGGCCAGCCTTCGCTCCCCATGTGCATCAGTGAGCCTTGGCCACCCATGTCGTCAGTTCACTGCTTTTCCTTCCTTGGACCACTTTTGATAGGTACTGACCACTGCAGACTGGGAACTCCCCACAAGGGCTGCAGTTTTGGAGATGCTCTGACCCAGTTATCTAGCCATCACAATTTGGCCCTTGTCAAAGTTGCTCAGATCCTTACGCTTGCCCATTTTTCCTGCTTCTAACACATCAACTTTGAGGACAGAATGTTCACTTGCTGCCTAATATATCCCACCCACTGACAGGTGCCATGATAACGTAATTATCAGTGTTAATCACTTCACCTGGCAGTTGTCATAATGTTATGGCTGATCGGTGTATGTAACATTGATTGCCCATATACGCTTTTTTTCTGTCCTTGTCTCTCTCTCAATCTCTTTCTCTGTTGATTACATTATTGTGGTTCCGTTTATGGGATCACGTCTGTCATCTTGGGATTTCCACAATATACAGGGAGTCAATCTACTCTGCATGTTCCCTACTAGCCATACAAGACATCAATTGACCATCATGTCACATAGGCCTTTATATTTTATAGGCTTACATTTTGTGTTACAGATGGTAGCATGCAAACTTTTAAGTAGTACCAGTGTCAAGCTAAATAAATGTTACTTTGAATCCTATGTATGAAGAATCTATACTTGCGCTGCCATTAGTCTGGGAGACAGCTGTGGTGGCAGTTGAAGGGGGGGGGTCCTTCTACAGAGTCAGACTGATACAGAGAGCGCTGACCTTTCTACCAAGCTCAGGCACTAAATCACTGTATATGCTGCAAAGTTTCCATGCAGCCTAAGATAAAGTAGACAGCTCTATCAGGGGATCTGCCTCAGTGGAATCTTTGGCATTAATTGCTGGAGCAGCAGATCTAAGGGCAGTCAGCTCAGGTTAGAATAATCCTGGTAATTTCCTGACACAACACATTGAGTCCCAAGGGGATTGCATCACATTGTTCTCAAGCCTGGGAATGGGGACCTACTGTATTTATTTCAGGTGAAGTGAACAAGCCCTTTCATTCTCCTTTGGGATATGTTGTTTGAGAAATATTTTTTTTGTCAGGGGCCCCCAAATGGAGAAACAGGAAAGTGACTGCTTCTCAACTAGCTAAGTCATTGTGAAACCGGGGTTTGAATTCTGCTCACGGATTAGTCCAAGGGTCCTGTGGAAGGCAATGCAGCAACTGGGTTTGGGGGAGTTGGTAATTGTATACAGTAAAAACATTGTTAACCAATAATTATACTGTAGCTCTGTGTCTTATCTAGGTATATTAGCTATAGAGCCAGAGCTGTGATGAGAATAGCAGCAACTGAGTGTATGAATTTCTCCTCTCAACCTCAAGTGTTTTCAACTGTATGAAATTTGAAACCTCTCAAAATATGTACAGATGAATTGTCATACATACATGATAAATGAAGTACAGCTAATTACTACAGGATTGATATACAGTACACTGGATTTTAAGTTAATTATCAACTAGCATTTTTATATGGTACATGTTTTTCTAAAGACTACTCTCAGCATACATCTTAAAAGGGAATAGCCACCGAACCTGCGTCTGAAATCTTTCTCTTTCAAGGATTTTGACAGCATTTATACCAGTATGAACTTAACATAGATGCTCCCCTTTGTGGAGTATGTTTATATATATCAAATCTTCTTTTTGCTTACGTCTCAAATCTTCCAGGGAACAGTTTGTTTTTTGACATTACATTGTACAATTCACATTTACCTTCTAAATGGGTGGATTCATGATAGTTTGGGCCAGTGTAAAACCTTTTTATTTTGAGTGAACCTCATTGTCTATGGCTTCAATCCAGTCTTCAGAAGATTACTAGGGTAACACAGGCATCTTAAAGAGTTTATCCAGGATGCTCTGTCATCAATATCTCATCAGGGCGTTCAATTGTAAGAACCAACTGCTCGAATCTGTGTTGAGTTAGATGTCAGGTGAATATCTGCCATTACCTACGATACCATTGGCTTCAGCCGGATAAAAGTACTCTGCCACCTCCCCCTGCCCCAGGGTGTGCATGGGTTGTGTCAGTGGTTGAGGCTTTGCTGAAGGCTTGCTGTTTTTCAAAGTCGCTCTTCAATTATATTATTGTGTTTGTGGGTTTTTGCTCCAGTGTGGATGCCTGCTGTTAGACATCAAATGGTATACTATTGGTATTGAAAATATATAATGGTAGAGAGTGTTTGAAGAGGTAGCAAGATCCCTTTCCGATTGTGATGCGGTTGCAGTAGGCGATGCAGCAGCGAGACAAACCAACTATTGAGAAGCCCTGCTGAGGTTGAATGTAAAAAGGCATTTCTTGAAACAGACCTATGGTTTCTCAGCATGATTTGATGCTTGTGCCTAGACAAAAGATGCTTCCAGGAGCTTTCACTTTACGTATGATCTTCAGCCCGTTGTATCCTTTTATAAACCTGAAATGGCAACAAACAGTGTGAAAGTACCACCATCCTGCCCTGATTGAGGATTCTACGCATCATCTGACCAGGCCTCAGCAAGGTCTTCCTGCCACCTTGACTCATCTGCATATAGATTCCCTGGCATCCAATGAGATGCTCCGGAGGAGCTCTCCTTTAATGTTTCTGTCTCCAGTGACCCAGCTCTGTAATTTCTCAGGCAGCGTGGCTAAGGAAACTAAAGCGCTAAATTACTGTCTTGAGATACTTGGCAGTTCTTAAAAAGCAAACGCTCAAATGTTCTCGTGGCTCACTGAATATTAATACCTGTCTAATCAACAGGAGTGATAGTGCATATAAGCTGCTTAGTCCATCCCTTTTCATTTTGGGACTTCATAATGGAGGTGATCAAAATTCTCCTATTTGTCTGAGGAGGTCACTAGTATAGGACCACTCATCGTTTTTGTAAGCCATTAAAATGTCCAATATTAGTTGTCCTCATCAATGCCATTTCGAAAAATCGAGATGCCTTAGCTGCAGAGCCATTGGCGTAGCTATCGGTAGTGCATGGGGTGCTCCAGGGCCTGTGCGTACAGCGTCACCACGCTAGAGTCATCACGCTACTCCAGTGAGCAGAGCCAACTCTTTTGAGATCTTTAATGTTTAGTCCATCTTTAGACCAAAAGATCTAAAGTTAACCAAAGCTAACCATGCAAAGTTAACCATGCACTCTGTGCATGTGTGGATCATATTCTGTAAATGTGTTCATTATTACAGCTCTGCAAAAAATTAAGAGACCACTGCACCTTTTTCTTTCCTTTCCAAAAAAGTTGAAAATTAAAGTTTTGAGTGAGGAACAGAAGCGTTCAATTTGCAGTGGTCTCTTAATTTTAACCTTTCTGTTCCTCACTCAAAACCTTCCTTCCAACTTTTTTGGAAAGGAAAGAAAAAGGTGCAGTGGTCTCTTAATTTTTTCCAGAGCTGTATATGCAGTATGAGTGTTACTTGTGAAAAACTGAATGCAGAGCACCTAATGATCATTGTTATGTACATACACCTAACATAATCAAATAAAAGTATAACGTTACTTTAAGACAAAAAACCTCAACTCAGTCAATTGCTAGTGAAACATCCAGGAAGAATCATTCTGCATAGACAAAGTTAAATTTAACTTTTTACACTATCTCCAAGAACGTAATGCACACACATTAGGCTTTGACCACCTTAACACACACTCATACGTTACGCACATACACACTTGGTCATGCATAATACCAACACATACTTAATTCCGATGCCGTGCACAGACCCACGAAACACGCATCACATCACTATGCTGCTACTCCTACTTATAGGTACATAGGCCCACCTGACCCTCAGCCCCACAGACACCATGGTTTATTTATCAATTAGAACTGTTTGATTTGGATAGTAAATGACCAAGATGAATCC
>JACXGI010000860.1:95700-112979 GCA_016801175.1 Esox masquinongy
TGGAGACAGGGGTACCCTTCCTGCCTGTCTCTCTCTACACACCAGCCCCCCCTTATTCCTACTGTCCTGTCAATGACAATAATAAAATATTAAAAAACAGCAAGAAAATACATTTGACTGATAGAGACTCGCCAAACATCACTTTCAAACTAAATAACAAGCCAGTCATCAAAAAAAGATGCCACAACATGTTCGTGTCAGAACTCTGTATATGCTATAAATAGGAGTGAGCAACGCTGTCTTTGCTATTCTGTTTCAACTGCTATTATTCCTTTGACAGCATTGCTGGGGTTTTGGAAATTAAAATGCAACCTTGAGTGTTATGGGGTACCCCTCAAAGAATTTTTTTTGTCAGATGAGATACAGTGCGCAAGAATATCATTAAAAATGAGGGCAAGAAGCTGGGGTCACAGACGTTTTTTCGCTGGTAACTGAATATTTATTGATTTCACCCTTAAACCACACTATGATTAATTGAACCTCCAGTGTCATTAAAATGTGAATGGATTTCCCTCAAAGCCCCACCACTCTCCGGGACGACACATCCAAATTAACTGGCTCATGTTTAATTTATGAATAACTTGTTAGTTTATCTAGGTGACTGTTCCCCATCCTCCTGCCCCACCAACCAGGTGTTCTTTATTTTTTATTTTTTGCAAATGTCTTTTTTTCAGATTATCCTCAATATTCTAAATATAAAGGCATCACGTACATAAACGTTTGGTCTTTAAAGAAAGAAGACCCATATTTATGTAATTCTCATTTATTTTTCTGAAGACCGACTGAGGATGTGTACATTTAATATTTAACAGTGCTTTTGAATTTGAATATTTTATGTATAACTCTGTACATCACTATTGTTAACCGAGCAGTGGGTGTAGTCTCAGAAAAACTAATTAATCAACCTTTGGTGGAAGACTCAAACACCGTATCCTTGGATTGTTCTGGGTTTTCTTCCACAGCCCAGTTGGGCAGCCGACCTGTGGTTTTGACCCACTTTCTGCCCTCTTCATCAGTCATGAAGCGTGTTGGTGCAGCTAGGATTCATTTCCCATTTATTCCTTTCAGGGCTTTATGTCATCGTTGCCTATTCCATTCTTGTGTGCAACTTTCATTATGCAGTGCCATTCATAAGTATTGGGACAGTAAAGTCAAAATTGCTGTACACTAAAGGCATATGAAAATAAAACTAAAAGAAGAATATTAGTCAAAAGTACCGACTGTCACCTTGTATTTCTTTCCATTTCAACACTTATATGTTTTACCAACTTAGAATAACAACACTAAGTGTCCCATTCCCCCAGTTTATGTGAGTATAAGTATTGGGACATTCGGCTTACAGGTGTTTCTAATTGATCAAGGTGTTTCCTTTTGCATTGATTGTTTACACATAAAAGGGCTCTGAATGTGTAGTCTCAGCTCTATCCTTTGACTGCGGCAGCAGAATTATAAAGGCTACCCTACAAAATGCAAACTTCTGATCAGCACCAAAAATAGATGTGCCAAATTAAAACATTTTAAAATGTACAGATATCAACCAGTACAGTTTTGGACAAATTTATGGACAGATGAGAAGAAGATTAACCTTTATTGAAGTGATGGGAAGGCAAAAGGGTTGATGAAAAGGATCTGCAGATGATCCAAAGCACACCACTTCAGCTGTGAAGCATGGTGGAGGTAGTGTCATGGCACGGGCATGCATGGTGAAGGTACTGTCATGGCATGGGCATGCATGGTGGAGGTAGTGTCATGGCATGGGCATTCATAGCTGCCTCTGCCTCTGAACGGGCTCAATCATCTTTATTGGTTATGTAACGAATGATGGCAGCAGCAAAATTGATCAGAAGTGTACAGTCATCTTGGCTACCAATTGCAAGAAAATTCCACTGCTCTAAAAGGTGATATTCTGTACATTTGCCTCAAATTCATCTTTTAATCATATTTTCATATGCCTTTAGTGTACAGCAAAAATAGCAATTTCGACCTTACTGTCCCAATACCTATGAGGGGCAATATACTTTAAAAATTGTCCTACGAGATGATTTATACAGGTCAAACACAGTGTTCATATATTTTTCTACCTGAGTGATATTACTTTAGGCCAGGGCTGCTCAATCCTGTTCCTGAAGAGCTACCACCCTGTAGGTTTTCTGTCCAATACCAATTTTGCCCACCTGGTCCTAATAATGAGCTGGATGAAAAGCTAAGTCAGGTTAGTCACAACTGGGGTTGAAGAGAAAGCCTACAGGATGGTAGATCTCCCAGACCAGGATTGAGCATCATTGGTGACCCAACATAACCATGTGAATCTATAATACAACCAGTTTGCAAGGGTTTAGCATAATATCGTCTACACATGGCTGAACAAGCATCATTTATACCTGAATAATACATACCTCTGGCAATTCCTCTGTTCATACCTGTTTCTTTTTTAATCGACAAGACACGACCGTGAGCTAAAGTGTTATATTTGCCTCAAGGCTGTGGAAACTCCACTGTTAATTTCTCTTCCCTCTCCAAATTGATTAGCGGATCAAAAGGCTAATTCAATCCTTGAGGAGCTGTGCTTAGACAGAGATTTCCCCAAGAGCCCCTGAAGAACTCATCCATAAAACACACGTGTCACTCCTGTCACACATTAACTCCCCAGCAGCACCCACCAGCTAGCTTGGCTGTCCCACAATTCTACACACGTTGTCCCTCGCCAGCTGAATGAACACATTCTCTTTGAAATAATTAGATGCAATATGACGGGTAAAACAGATGAGAAATAGAAGAGGTAGGAAAACAAGGCAATGATTCAAATGCCAATTTGATGTTTTTCCAGGTACTTGGAAGAAAGCTCTCTTTGTAGCTATAATAGTTTCTCAGTGCTACTTTTAAGCAGTGTTCCAATCTTTCATCGGCTTTTACAAAGACAGAGAAATCGATACAGAGTTAAACGAGAGGAGGGAGGTCTTGAATAATGGAAGATTTGAAGCTCGGAGAGCTTTGGAACATGTCCATCCCCTTCATACCTCATATATTCACAATTTAGTTGTGCTATGCTAAAACACTGATCTGTGGTGTCGCTATCCCCTGGCCTAAACTCAGAGTAGATTAAGATTGTTGTTGAGGACCATGTCAGATTAGAAACCTCAGGGGGCCAGAGGGCTGTGGAGTTCAATGACACATTACCAATCGGCCGATTTAATCAGTAGTTCAAATGGTTTCTCTCTAAAACACATTAACTAAAGTAAATTGATCACAATCTAGGAGGCCTTAGTGAAAATGAGAATTGTTCCCAATCAAAATATCAGGTGCCTGAGATGATTAAAAAAGAGTGGTGACTTCCTATTGCAGCCTCCAAGGGACATATTTTGTTTATTACCGTTCTGCAAATCAGTGGAGCGGTTACAGCATCCAGTGAGAAGGAGAAGCGATTAAATGCAAATTCCCAATAAGTGCCTGGAAGGTATGCTGAAAGGTCTCCTGTAGGAGATAATTACAGCCTGGCTTGATTACATTAAAATCATTAATTATTCAAGCAAACAACAACACCCGGGAAGCACAGACCTATGCATGTCTGTGAGGAATAACGCGGTACCAGCCTGAGGTGTCTCTGGTAATGAATTCACCCAAGAGATTGACAACATCAGGACGTTGGGACTGGATGCGCAACAGTGTTTTGAGTTTGTTCCATTATTCCCATGGCTTCATAGCTAATGTATTTGAAACAAAAAACATTACCTACCACAAACCTGTATCTAAAGCTTTTGAGAAGGGAAAGTAATCATCAACATGAGACCTGCCTGTCAACAGTATTAATCAGATGCTATATATTCATATTCATATTTGTAACGTGCAGACACATAGTTGTAACCTTCCTGTACTCTATACACCTGAATGCTTGTGACCAAAGTAGCCAAAATGCCCAGAGCAAAGTCACTTAAAAACAACTTGTGAAAACAAGCTTATTTTGATTACCTCAGGGTTATCAGAATTGTGTGAATCAAGGGTAAACTAGACTTAGGCTATTTCTAATCCAAGGTTAAAGGATAGCTCCGGGCCAAGAGCAGCCATTCTGGGTAAGCCCTTGTGTCCCTGGTACTGATACCAGTTTACTTGTTTCTCAGATCTGCCACACTTTTATCCCTGTTAGATAGGAATTGTGGGACTGTTGCAGTATTGTTTCCAAACATAATTTGATTATGTGATAGCCCACACTATGAAGCTGTCAGTAGTCTGTTGTTCATACAAAACACTTTTGTGCTTAAATGAAGCACTGTTTACCATTAACTATTGGTTTTGGAAACTGAAAAAGAGGAAAAATATGTACTGCCGGTAAACAGCCTATCCATAACAACTACAACTTTAGAGTTGATTTTCAATTTTCCTCTTCCAGGAATGTCAACAAGCTAGGCTGTGAATTGTTGTGATTGGTTCACGCCAGTGATGGTCATGTGGTCACAACACGTAGAGCGTATTGCACAAAAAATCACATCTCCCATCACATTACTGGGCCATTCATCCTACGCAGAAATGACTAGCTCCATTGCCGAATGGAAATGTACTGGCTTTGTTGCCACGATTTCCTTCGTGTACTTTTCATACATAGAGAAAGACTGCATATAATTCACAGCATGGTCAAATTGGCAGCTTTTGGCCGTGCTTAGATGGGGTTTTTGTTTCTCGGCATAAGCTTTTGTTCCTCCATCTCCCCTTTTGACATACCATCCAAGATCTAGATTAACCTCTTTGAGTTGCATGATAGCTGTTCTCTATTACCCATCAACTAATTGTTTATGACAAAGGAATTAAACCCCAGAAAGCACGGTTTCACCACCTCAGAGAAACCGATTTACATAAAAACATTTTTACCATCTTCAAGTAATATTTTAGCGAGGATGAGATAGTGGCCTTTAATTCTCAAGCTTCACTTGTGCCCCCCAAAGAAAACTCAAACCATTGAAGTATAAAGTGGACATGTGAATTTTGCTGAGTTAATAGCCTGCTGTAATAACATAACTGACCAGTGGACACTACTGTCCTTAGTGCTTCACTGTTTTGTCTGTCACCTTTTGCATGCCAGTGTGGTGCTCTGCTTTCTTGAGTATTTGCGTTAATTGACAGATTCGTCTTGCTGTCTTTTGAAGGTTCTTGAGACGTGGGAGAACAGTAGAGGGTACAATGTTAGTCCTTGCCAAATGGTCTGGATAATTGTAAGAATAATATGCTCCTTAGTATATTGAAGATCCCATCTCCTTATTCCTTCTCCTTAGGAGCTCTAATAGGCTGCAGTAGGCTGACTGAACTTTGAATTTCAGTGTTTTATTACCATTCTACAGTTTGGGAAAGAAAAATCTATTGGTTATTGAATCAGTTGCCTCTGTTCCCATGCACCACCTTTAATTCAACAACCTGTTTAACATCGTTGTGACTGTTTGTTTCCACCATGTTTTAAGGAAGGTGGTGTATTTTGGCTACCTAAGTGCTTGACGCTACATCTGTGACAGTAGAAATCCATGTGACCTTTAGTGTAACCACAGAGATGAAGATAATTACTCTCTACAGTGTGCCTGAAGTGGGTATTAGGGTTATCTCTCTCTTTGTAACGGAAAATAATCAGTCTTCTGTGCCAGTGCCAAGGGGACGGATACCAGCTGGAATAAAACAGTGAACTGTGAAGGACAGATGCTCTCTTTGACCTCATTTACACCTTAAATAAAACATTTAAACCGTGCGTGCATTTAAATTCACATAACGAGAAACGCATGTTAATGCCCAGCCTAAATGCACTTAATATGCATAGTGGTCAGGACGGGAGCAGATTTGTGTGACCACCTTAAAGGTAAACCAGCCCTGTGCTATGGTGCCCTGAAGGTAATATTGACAAATGTCTTTATTTTTTTTGTACAAGCACACAAGAGCATGGCACTTTAAACACCAGGGTTGTACAGTTCCCATGGGGGCCCAGTGTGAAAACATGAGCACTCGCTGCTGTGTGTGTGCGTCTCCTTTGTCGTTTCAGTGCAGTCCTCTGACTCGGCCTGTGCAGAGGTCCTGGGCTATTAGATTGAGAGCAGTGCAGTTGCCATACCAAGCAGTTCATTTAAATACAGCTCCGGACAAAATTAAGAGACCACTGCACCTTTTTCTTTCCTTTCCAAAAAAGTCAAAAAGGAAGGTTTTGAGTGAGGAACAAAAGGGTTAAAATTAAGAGACCACTGCAAATTCAACGCTTCTGTCCCTCACTCAAAAATTTCCTTTTTGACTTTTTTGGAAAGGAAAGAAAAAGGTGCAGTGGTCTCTTAATTTTTTCCGGAGCTGTACACCATACAAAAAAGAATCAACGCAAAATGCACACATTTCTAAGATTTACTGAGTTACAGTAAAACATACACATAAATAAATAGTAATTTGGCCTTAATCTATAGATATCACACCCCTGGGAATACATACGTGAATCTTTTGGTCACAGTCACCTTGAAAAAAAACAGTCGATATCTGGTGTGCCCGCCATTTGCAGTGTAGAAAACAGACTTGATCCAGCTGTTGACTTGATCAGGCTGTTGATTGTGGCCTGTGGAATGTCGTCCCAACCCTCCACAATGGCCGTGCCAAGCTGCTGGAAATTGGCGGGAACTGGAACATGCTGTTTCACACTTCGATCTAGAACGCGCTCAGTGGGCGACGTGTCTGGTGACCTTGTGGGTCGTGGAAGTACCGGACCGTTTTCAGATTCCAGGAGTTGTGTCACTGTGCCACGACTCGTCAGGCCGATACATGGGGTGATGGCGGCGGAAGAATGGCATCAGCTGTGGGCATCCTTTGCTTTTATTGTAGCAATAGTTTTGTCTGAGCAGGCCCTGATATCATAATCCTGTAGCACTGATCTCTTAGCATTACACTGTCGTCGGCATCTCTAAGCATTACACTGACGTCGGCATCTCTAAGCATTACACTGTCGTCGGCATCTCTAAGCATTACATTGACGTCGGCATCTCTAAGCATTACACTGACGTCGGCATCTCTAAGCGTTACACTGACGTCAGCATCTCTAAGCGTTACACTGTCGTCGGCATCTCTAAGCATTACACTGACGTCGGCAGTATGGTTACTGTCATTTATCTATATTTGGGTGATTAACAGCAGCGTCAACCTCAGTAAAAGTTTTAATTGGCTGTGTTTAGAATTAGAATAACCCGAATAGAAGAGCTATTTGGGTGATGAACTCTATCCACATGTCTACAGTGGACTCTGAACACCTGCTAACCATTTGGGGATAGTATAAAAAAGTTACTATGACTTGCTTAGTAGGATGTTCTGTAAGAAATGTTCTTAATCACAGATAAACCTTGTGATTAAGAACAGATAAACCCTTTTCATCTTTGAAGCCATAGAATCAATATACTTGGATCATTACATTTTTACGCTGAAAAAAAGTATAAACACAGCATGTAAAATGTGGGTCCTATGCTTCATGAGTTGAAATAAAAGATCTCATAAATGTCCTATAAGCACAAAAACAGCATTTCTATCACATTTTGAGAACAAAAGTTGATTGAACCAGATGAACAAAGTTTCACAGAGATGGTGCACATCTGGTTAAGTTCTTTATGTTCCTGGATAAGAAAATCAGAAAATCAACTGTAACGTTGTAACTGACTGTTAACCAGCAGAATATATTCACATTGCTTGTGGTCAAATTAACTATCTAGCTACCTAAGTTAAAACCCAACTGAGTAATAATATATTCTTAATCTAGAAGTACTATGTCTAGTTGTTAGCAATCCAACTAACAGTTTGCTATCAATATTTAGCTATACAGCAACAGTGTTGTAACTTAAGGTTAAACGCCTGATATTGTTCCTAGTACAGTAACTCAGCTATCCAGTTGGATTTTCTATCCAGCATTCTATTGTCACAGGTCCTTACTTGTGCAATGTATTCGGAAAGATTTCAGACCCCTTCAGTTTTCCCAAATTTTGTTATCTTATTCTAGAATTTATAAAATCATCAATCTACATGCAATACCCCATGAAGACCAAGCAAAAACAGGTTTTTAGAAATGTATGCAAATGTATTATGAAATAATAAACATAAATATCACATTTACATGAATATTCAGTCACTTTGCTATGACACTAGAAATTGAGCTCATTTGCATTCTGTTTCCATTGATCATCCTTGAGATATTTCTACAACCTCATTGGTCTACCTGTGAGAAATACAACTGATTACACATGACTTGTAAATGCACACTTGTGTACATAACAAAGATGCCTGTCTACACACTTTCATAATTCTATTTTATATTTGTTTTATTGTTGTAATACAGGACTCTGTATTACAACAATAAGGGCTCTGTATAAATAAAGGTAAAATAAAATACAAATAAATAAATATGACAAATAGGCCTAGTCCCATGGAGATGATAATAACATTATCATCGCCATGATAATTAAAACTAAATAATTAAGGATTATATGGAATTGATTTAATTATATGGATTATACCAATGAAATAATCCAATAAAATAATTTAAAAAATGAAAATTGTCCATTCATGGATTTTGTGAGTTTAATGTTCACCTTCTTGCCCTGGAGTCAGTGTGTGAACCCTCTAGTTGGGTTTACGATGTACTTTTTCAGCTGGCATAAGATATTTGTATATTCAGTAGCGCGGGTCTGTTTTCCAAGACATGAGACTGGACAACACTAACGTTACAAAGTATTTTTTATACTCCTATGTAATTCCTGTATAATATTGCTTGGCCTAGAAACAGGTAAGTACATGCTCCTAATGTAGTACCGGATAGATAGAGATTGAGAGATAGATAGAGTAGGTAGATAGAAAGATTGATAGAGAGATCGATAGAGAGTAAGAGAGTGAGAGAAAGAGATACAGTAAGGGGTATGACATCTGGCACTATAGTCCACACCAATCACCAATCTCTGAACAGAAATACACTCATGCAGGTTAAGCAATGAGCAAAGACTTCTGTAACTGTGGGAGACAGCAGTTCTTCTGTGAACTTCTACATACGTTGATTTCGACTGTGAACTCTGAAAACAATGAAAGTCAAATGTGAGTGATCTTCGGAGAGTCGAAACTTAAAAACATAGTTTCTGACTTCCAAAATCATGATGTCCTTAATTCCAGAGCACAATGTGCGTGCATGGATTCAGGGATGACTATCTGTAAATTTACTAAACTGGATGTTGTACAATTTTCTGCCCAGTAAACGTGTGCTGCTTGTACACCTGCAGTTTCCTCTTCACTAGCTCACAGTTAAAAAATCTGTTGATATTGACCATAATATTTTGCCTCCAGAATTATTTATTTCACTGTTAATATCACAGAACCTTCGTTTTTCATTCAGAACCTAAAATATCCTTAAAATCAGAAAATAAGCAGTAAATGCAATGACAAATTATTGGCATCCTAGACTTAATAAAAAAAAACTGGAACAGTATGCTCTGGACAGGTGAGTCAAATGTGGAGTTGCTTGGCCGCAATGCCAGAAGCCATGTTTGGCTAAAAACAAAACACTGTCTTTGAACAGAAGAGCATCATACCAAGCCTTTGGCATTATGTTTTGGGGCTGCATCAGAGCCTGGCCAACTTGTCATCATTGAGTCAACCATAAATTCTGTACCAGAGAATTGTTGAGAAGAATGTGGACAATGTTCCATAACACAAGCAAAGCTACAAAAGAATGGCTCAAAACTAAGAAATGGAAATGTTATGGAATGGCAGAGTCAAATTCCATATCTCAATCCTATAAAAATGCAGTGGTGGGACTTGAAGAGTGTCGTGCATGCGACAAAGCCCTAAAACATGACACAGTTGAAGCAGTATCTTCCATCAAGTTTTCTCGAATGGCCTTGTCCAGGGAGGTTGGCTGCAGTGGCATGGGCCTTACCTACTCGATAACATTACATACGGTGGAAACAAAAACATCAAGGTCTCTGGAGATAGACTTGTAGCCACAATACCTCCCTACAATCTGTCTTGGCCATTTAAGATGTAATTGTGGAATAAGAGATTTTATAAATTATTCAGATTTTTTGGTTTTGTTGAAATGCATACAAAACAACAATAAATTGTTATAACCAATTATTTTAATATTTCAACAGTTTTCTAGGAGAAATAGTGCATTATTTAAACCAAGTGACCATTATTTTTGCAAGAGCATTACAAAGTGCCTGCAGTAAGGATTGACAGCTGATCGACACGGCCTGTAAATTTAAAATTTAACCCAAGATAATGACAAAATAATCAGAAATATTGTTGGCAAGGCCATAAAGGACAGCAAGATTTAGCAAAATTAACCACATTGATATCCAAAGATTTGCTCAGAGAGAAAGGAGTTGGCCTTCTGTGAAAAACACTGGATCAGCTCCATCTGGCTCAGCACCATTACCATGCTAACATGTCCACATCTGTTCAGAAGGCACTACTAAGAGTTAATCTGATCTTTCTTCCGGCTGGCCAGGAGATTACTTATCAGGTGAATGGCTGCAATACTAAACTGCGTCACGACCGAGCAGCTTTGATTTCTGACCGGAGGTATCACGACATATTCCTACATGGATCTAAAGCCTAAAATCTTTAAGCAACTAATTATTATAACATATTGCATTATATGTCTAATCCCTGAAAGCGGCATTATGTGTGTGCACTGGTGAATAGGTGTAGACAGAAAGTCTGCAATCTACACACCAAAACTCCCAATCCTTTTTCTCAGTCCTGAGAACAATATGACAAACTTGGTTGTTCAAGGCCTAACTTGGTGGCATTTCTAGAACATTTTACATGGGCTGACAGAAGGGTGGCAAGTTGAAATTCAAGGGTGGCATATCATTCTTTTGTTGGGAATGTCCACCTTATACAAATCCAGCTACTGAAAACAGACAGTGTAGTCTTGCTAATAAATATCATACATGTTCTACACTTAGATGTTTATATTTTCAAAGTTTGGTACAAGTCTTTCGAGTGTGCAAAATCTCTATGAGTGTTGGGAATTTGCTAAGTAGCCTATTATACAGAAAAAATTAAAAGACCACTGCACCTTTTTCTTTCCTTTCCAAAAAAGTCGAAAAGGAAGGTTTTGAGTGAGGAACAGAAGGGTTAAAATAAAGAGACCACTGCAAATTGAACGCTTCTGTTCCTCACTCAAAAATTTCCTTTACAACTTTTTTGGAAAGGAAAGAAAAAGGTGCAGTGGTCTCTTAATTTCTTCCGGAGCTGTATATGGAACTTAAGAATTGAGGGAAAAGATGCAGTATTTTACTTCGAGACATTGTTTATATTATTCTGCCAAGTGCAGAAGCATCAATCAATTCATCCTGAAAATGAATGCCTTATATTG
The DNA here is from genome assembly GCA_016801175.1 of Esox masquinongy. NCBI lineage: Eukaryota > Metazoa > Chordata > Actinopteri > Esociformes > Esocidae > Esox > Esox masquinongy. Next base: position 107,057 of record JACXGI010000860.1, read on the forward strand.
CTTGAAATACACAAACAGTGAATATAGGCTATAGAGGTTATAAATAAAGTAGCAATTTAATATACTAAATTTAAATTACAACTGTTAATCACATATGACCACACATCACATTTTATTGATGTTATAGATGTCCAGAGATGTCTAATTTAAAATTACTGTAGATAAACCTTAACTTTCTCCACAAATGAAATTAACAATTGAATTATCCATAGCAAGCTACATCAACATTATTCAACACCCCTTTGCTAGCTAGCTATGAGGACAAGCATTATATGGCAATTATCCATCCTTAACAATTTCCGCCCCATCTCCAACCTCCCCTTCCTGGCAAAAACTCTTGAAAGAATTGTTGCCTCACAGCTCCAAGCCTACCTCAAAAATAATCTATATGAGCCTCTTCAGTCTGGTTTCCGGCCAATCCATAGCACAGAAACTGCACTCCTCAAAGTCGACAATGACCTTCTCCTCTCTGCTGATGCCGGTTCCCTCAACATCCTGATTCTCCTCGACCTGAGTGCTGCCTTTGACACTGTTAACCACCAGATTCTGCTCACCAGGCTCGAGTGGCTGGGTGTTGAGGGAACTGCACTCTCCTGGCTCAAATCCTATCTCACTAACCGAACCCATTTCATCTCACTCAAAGGCCTAAACTCCAACTCAGCTACAGCCACTCAAGGTGTCCCCCAGGGCTCAGTACTTTGTCCCCTACTCTTCATCATCTACATCCTTCCCCTTTGTCAAATCCTCCGTCACTTCAACCTAAATTTCCACTGCTATGCTGATGATACACAAATATATCTAGCCACCAAGTCTTTCACCAACCCACCTCTGACCCATATTGAATCCTGTCTGACTGCAATAAAAGCATGGATGAAGGACAACTTCCTCAAACTGAACAGTGACAAAACAGAACTTCTACTCATTGGAACCAAATCCACCCTCACCAAAACTGGCACTTTCAATCTCAGCATCGATGACACCGTTGTTTCTCCATCCCCCCACGCACGTAACCTTGGCGTCATTCTGGACTCTACACTCTCCTTTGATCAGCACGTCAAACAGACTGTAAAATCTTCATTCTTCCATCTTTGCAACATCACCAAACTCAGACCTTCCCTCTCCCATCCTGCTGCTGAAACCCTAATACATGCATTCATAACCTCCCGTCTTGACTACTGCAACTCCCTACTCACCGGCGTCAAATCTACATCCCTCCATAAGCTCCAAATGGTTCAAAACTCTGCAGCCAGACTACTCACTCACACCAAGTCCCGGCAGCATATCACCCCTATCCTCTGTGAGTTACACTGGCTTCCTATGTCCCAACGCATCAACTACAAGATCCTCCTACTGACATATAAAGCCTTAAACAATATCGCCCCTGCCTACCTCTCCGACCTTCTTCTTCCATATCAACCAACACACTCACTCCGTTCCAGTACTGCAGGCCACCTCATAATCCCCAAGTCCAAGCTCTAAGGCTTTGGTGACAGGGCATTCTCAAGGGTTGCTCCTCTTCTCTGGAACTCTCTCCCCAAAACTATCCATGACTCTGAGACTATCCCCATCTTCCAGCAACGCCTCAAGTCTCATCTGTTCAAAATCACCTACCCCTAGCCATGCCAAATCCCACACTCTAAATCTTCGTTGTTTTCTCGTAGTATTTATTTTGTTTCTGTTTGTTTTCTGTTCCATGTCACTTTTGTACAGCGTCTTTGGGTCCCTGAAAAGCGCTATTATAAAATATAATGTATTATTATTATTATTATAATAATGAGAGTTAGCTACAAGCTTCAACTTCATCTGCAAATTTGCTAACTAGACAACTAACCTTTCCAGTAATATTGACGATTGCATTATATTAGCTCGTAGATATCAGACAAATCTTAACTAAAAGAAATGGCTGCTGCTAATGCAAGATAATGACATTTTGTATTGTACATTTAGTAAAAATGTGCAGCAGTGCCTTCTTTCATTACTGCTAGACTAGTTTAGTGCGATCCTGACTGCTCCGTTGCACGCTGTTTTCGGGGACTCAACCGTTTTACAAGGACGGGGGGACTCAAAGATATTGGAACGGGTTACCATAGAGATTAACAACTAAAGTAGAGAAAATATAATACCATTCAATACAACTAAATATGAATATATTATAGCAGACACACCTGACATCTGGGGTGTCGAGTGGGTTGGCAAGACATTTCTTTAGGGTGGCAGCTGCCCCCCCTTGACAAACCAGAGGTCTGTTCCATCTTGAAACCTGTCTGCTTCCTCACCATTTGTCCATGTTGTTCTGTATTGCACATACACATAGTTCTAAATTGAACATCCTTCCACTACATTGTTTGCAGATATTAAAAATAAACTTTACTTCCTGTGTGTTTCCTGGATCCTTAATGCAAACCAATGGGTCATTGAACATTAGCCTACAGGAATGCGTCCCCGTTTTAAAAAAATCTAACAAGTTTTGTCACCAGATATATGTTTATCTGGGGACTGACAATTCCAAGGAACAGAGTATAAATCACTGAGACATTCTTGATAAATCATCCAGCTGTACCCCACATATTTCTAAGCTGAATAAACAACATTTTCTTAAACAATAATTTCTTTACCATTTTATAATCAAATATAAAAATACAACAGAATAAAAACAAATACTAGAATAAAGACATACATAAAATAAGTAATTCAATGTCCTTTACATAGAATAAAAAAATTAAAATAAAATACATTTAAAATAGAATAAAAACATATACTAAATTGATGGATTCTGTAGTAGATTCCTTGAAGAAGCTATGTAACTGTCACAATTTGAGGAGGGTGCAGGTTAAGGTGGTGGAAGAAACGGGTATTTCTTTCAGAAAGCTTGAATAGAGCTTAAACAGGGACATAACGAGGGGGCAAACAAGACACAGGTGAAAGCGATTACACTGACAAGACTAAACTGAACATAGAAACCGGCAAACTAGAACCTAAAACACACAGAACATAGAAACGGAACAGCTGGCATGGCACAGGCCATGGCCGGCTGTTACAGTAACTATAAAAGCTGTAAGGCTAATAGTATATTTAAGTTTAAGTTCTCAGTCATAGGCACGTGAAAAGAGAAGTGTTTTTAACCTGGATTTAAAAATGTATACGTTTGGGGCACGTCTAAGATCTTCTGGTAGTTTATTCCAGTTGTACGCAGCATAAATGCTAAATGCAGCTTTGTCATGTTTAGTTTGGACTCTAGACTCTACTAGATGACCTGAGTTCATGGATCAAAGAGCCCTACTTGTTTTATAATCTTTAAACATTTCAGAAATGTATTTGGGGCCTAAACCATTCAGTGATTTATAGACTATTGGCACCACTTTAAAATGTATTCTGTAACTGATTGTAAGCCAGTGCAAAGATTTAAGAACCGGAGTGATGTGCTCTGTTCTCTTGGTCCGATTAACATTCTAGCTGCAGCATTCTGAATGAGCTGCAGTTATTTCACCGTCTTTTTGGGGAGTCCAGTTAAGATCCCATTACTGTAGTCAACCCTACTGGAGATAAAAGCATGGATGAGCTTCTCTTTGTCCTTCTGGGACACCAAGCCCTTGATTCTGGCTATATTTTGAAGACGATACAACACTGTTTTGGTGATCGCTTTGATATCAAATCAGAACACCAAGATATGCACTTGGTCCCTGGTTTTTAGAGCCTGAGAATCCAGCTCTTTACTAGTACTAGTTCTCTTATTTTTGTTGCCAAACACAATAATCTCTGTTTTCTCTTGGTTTAATTGTAGACAATTTTGGTGAATATGTGCTCTATATACAGTGACACAGTGAGTGTATTAATCTGTAGTCATTCGGTTTGAGAGACATATATATTTGAATATCATCTGCATATCAATGGTATTTAATGTTGTTGTTTTGTAGAATTTGGCCCTGAGGTACAGTAGCATATAGAGATTGAACAAAAGCTGTCCGAGAACTGATCCCTGGGGAACTCCGCATGTCATAGCCACCCTATTCATGACTGCCAATTGTGACAAACTCTGGCCATCAAAATCAGACCTGAACCAATTTAGGACTGCCCCAGAGAGTTCTATTTTTTCAGCCTGTCCAGAAGTGTTCTATAATCTACAGTGCAGCACTGAGATCTAATTAAACCAGACCTGTTATTTTACCCAAATCAGTATTCAGCCATATATCATTTAATACGTTTATCAGAGCTGTTTCAGTAGCCTGACTGAAATTTGTTTAAACGACCGCTTGAGTTCACAACATTGCTGAGTTGACTGAAGACAACCTTCTCAATGATCTTGGATATAAAAGGGAGATTTGATACAGGTCTATAGTTTTTCAATACAGATGCATCCAACAACGCATAATCAAACAAAATAGCCTATGATTGTTCCCAAACACATTTCAAACAATAACACATCAATAAAGTATCCTATATTATTTCATGTGTGTACGTGATAGTCTTCCTTGGACCAGCTCCATTCATTTGGGCAGTTGATCTCTAAAATACAAATGTCATAAAACTTTATACCATTGTCATAAAACTTTATGGTTCATTCTATTAAGAAATACCTGTCTTTTTAAGAATATATTATATATTATATTCTTTTATTTTATTGATAGAGACGTTAGGGAAAGACAGAGGAGTTTTTGCTGAAAGGTCTGTTGGCTACACCTGAACCCTACAGCACCACATGGCACATGCACACTCACTGGACCACCCAAGGCTGCTAGGAATCATTTTCAGAGTAGCTGTTGAAGCTGTTAAAATTAATAGCTTTTTTTGAAAAGGAATTGGGGTTGTAATCAGAGACCATGAGTGCTGAGCATAATGGATGGATCTTATTAAGAATTTGCCCTAATATAACAATGTCTTTCCATAGTGCTTCAATAGTTGTACAGTATCAAAACATACACATGTAATTTCCTATTACAGAAAAGGGAGCATTTATTACATTTACCGTTTTCTACAACCTTTAGTTTAAATACGTCATCTGTGCAATGACGTATTTAAACGACGTAAATGTTTCACCTAATGGGAAAGGCTTTTAGATTAATTAAAATGTTGTACCATACCATAGGCCAATCCCATTCGATACTGACGCTCACCAGACCTCTTTCACACACCGTTGTGACAGGGCAGAGTGTTTACATGAAATTAGTTTTGTTTTTTAACAGTATCTTCTGTCAGTGTCCAGTGTCTTCTTGTCAGTGTGTACTAAAAATATACAGTAAATATGTATGTTGACGCATTGAAGGTCCAGTACACAAGCATCCAAGAGGGGTGGAATAAATAGAGATCTGAGTCTTGATATACCATTCCAAAGTATATTGTCAATCATTTTATTTTGTTTTTCTTTTCTTTGTACAACAAAAATATCTTTTGTATTTTTTGTTTGTACAGGGAACAACAGGTCCAAACAGGTAAATAAAAATAACTCCAGGTAAAAGACTTAGGCTATAAACAAACACAAAGAAGCTGGTTTTGTACCCATCACTGCCTTAGGCCTATACTTTCTAACACGGGGGGGACAAGAAGACCATGGCTAACAATTCTAAAATACTGAAGAATTACTCAAAACAGGCAGTTTTGTTGGCGAAGAGAATGGAAGTGGTGCTGTTGTTGCTTTTCTCCATACCTGCTCCCAAGGGAGTCAATGAAGGTTGTGCTGCATCTACAGGTACTGGTCATATAATTAGAATATCATCAAAAAGTTGATTTATTTCAGTAATTCCATTCAAAAAGTGAAACTTGTATAATGTATACATTCATTCCACACAGACTGATATATTTCAAGTGTTTATTCCTTTTAATTTTGATGATTATAACTGACAACTAATGAAAACCCCAAATTCAGTATCTAAGAAAATTAGAATATTGTGAAAAGGTTAAATATTGAAGACACCTGGTGCCACACTCT
>JACXGI010000861.1:5412-18634 GCA_016801175.1 Esox masquinongy
ACTAATACTTTGTTGAAGCACCTTTTGATTTTATTACAGCACTCAGTCTTTTTGGGTAGGAGTCTATTAGCATGGCACATCTTGATGTGGCAATATTTGCCCACTCTTCTTTGCAAAAGCGCTCCAAATCTGTCAGATTGCGAGGACATCTCCTGTGCACAGCCCTCTTCAGATCACCCCACAGATGTTCAATTGGATTTAGGTCTGGGCTCTGGCTGGACCATTCCAAAACGTTAATCTTCTTCTGGCGAAGCCATGCTTTTGTGGATTTGGATGTGTGCTTTGGGTCATTGTCGTGCTGAAAGGTGAACTTCCACTTCATCTTCAGCTTTCTAACGGATGCCTGAAGTTTTTGTGCCAAAATTGCCTGGTATTTGGAACTTTTCATAATTCCCTCCACTCTGACTAAGGCCCCGGTTCCAGCTGAAGAAAAACAGCCCCAAAGCATGATGCTGCCACCACCATGCTTCACTGTGGGTATGGTGTTTTTTGGAGTGAGCAGTGTTGTTTTTGCACCAAACATACCTTTTGGAACATACCTTTTGGATGTTTTTCTTTGTAAGAAAAGGTTTCAGTCTTGCCATCCAACCTCATAGCCCATTCATATGAAGAATACGGGAGATTGTTGTCACATGTAGCACACAGCCAGTACTTGCCAGAAATTCCTGCAGTTCCTTTAATGTTGCTGTAGGCCTCTTGGAAGCCTCCCTGACCAGTTTTCTTCTCGTCTTTTCATCAATTTTGAGAGGGACGTCCAGTTCATGGTAATGTCTCTGTTGTGCCATATTTTCTCCACTTGATGATGACAGTCTTCACTGTGTTCCATGGTATATCTAATGCTTTTGAAAATCTTTTTTACCCTTCTCCTGACTGATATCTTTCAACATAAGATCCCTCTGATGCTTTGGAAGCTCTCTGCGGACCATGGCTTTTGCTCTGAGATGCAACTAAGAAAATGTCAGGAAAATCCTACTAGAACAGCTGAACTTTATTTGTAATTAATCAGAGTCACTTTAAATGATGGCAGATGTGTAATGACTTCTATTTAACATGAGTTTGAATCTGATTGGTTAATTCTGAACACAGCCACATCCCCAGTTATAAGGGGGAGTGCACACTTATGCAACCAGGTTATTGTAAGGTTTTTATTTTTCATTTTTTCCCCTCGAAGATTTCCGTTTGTTTTTCAATTGAATTGTTCACATTATAGGTCACATTAAAAGTTGAAAAAGTTCTGACATGATTTATCTTTGTCTCATTCTTTTACATCACAAAAACCTGGCATTTTAACAGGTGTGTGTAGACTTTTTATATCCACTGTACATACAGTTGTGCTCAAAAGTTTGCATACCCTTGGAGAATTGATAATATATGTAGCATTTGTAAAGAAAACATGAGTAAGCAGGCAAAACACATGCCTTTTATTTCTTATGGGATTCATATTCAACAGTTGGTCATAACAGAATGGCACAATCATAAAACAAAACATGGCAATAAAGAAAAAAATGAACTGACCCCTGTTCAAAAGTCTGCATACCCTTCGTTCTTAATATTGTGTATTGCCCCCTTTATCCACAGCGTGCAGTCTTTTGTAATAGTTGTCTATGAGGCCCTGTATTCTTGCAGGTCTTGGCAAAATGCCTCCAGGTCATGCAAAATCTTTGGTCGTCTTGCATGAACCGCACGTTTGAGATCTCCCCAGAGTGGCTCGATGATATTAAGGTCAGGAGACCGTGATGGCCGCTCCAGAACCTTCACCTTTTTCTGCTGTAACCACTGGAGGTTCAACTTGGCCTTGTGCTTAGGGTCATTGTCGTGCTGGAAAGTCAAAGAGCATCCCATGTGCAGCTTTCGTGCAGAAGAATGCAAATTATCTGCTAGCATTTTCTGATAACATGCTGCATTCATCTTGCCATCAATTTTCACAAGATTCCCCATGCCTTTAGAGCTCACACACCCTCAAAACATCAGTGAGCCACCACCATGCTTTACAGTGGGGATGGTATTCTGTTCACTATAGGCCTTGTTGACCCCTCTCCAAACATAGCGCTTATGGTTGTGACCATAAAGCTCTATTTTGGTCTCGTCACTCCAAATTACAGTGTGCCAGAAGCTGTGAGGTGTGTGATGTTGTTGTGGGGCATATTGTAACCAGGCTTTTTAGTGGCATTGGCGCAGTAGTCTTCTCTCTGGCAACTTGAGCATGCAGCTCATTTTTGTTCAAGTATCGTCGCATTGTGCTCCTTGAAACAACCACACCGTCTTTTTCCAGATCAGCCAGTATTTCTCCTGAGGTTACCTGTGGGTTTTCCTTTTTATCTCGAACAATTCTTCTGGCAGTTTTGGCTGAAATCTTTTATAGTCTACCTGACCTTGGCTTGGTATCAAGAGATCCCCGAATATTTCACTTCTTAATAAGTGATTGAACAGTACTGACTGGCATTTGTAAGGCTTTTGATATCCTTTTCCATCTTTATAAAGTTCCATTACCTTGTTACGCAGGTCTTTTGACAGTTCTTTTCTGCTCCCCATGGCTCAGTATCTAGCTTGCTTAGTGCATCCACGTGAGAGTTAACAAACTCAATGACTATTCATACACAGACACTAATTGCAATTTAAAAAGCCACAGGTGTGGGAAATTAAACTTTAATTGCCATTTTCACCTGTGTGTGTCCCCTTGTGTGTCTGTAACAAGGCCAAATATTCAAGGGCATGTAAACTTTTGATCAGGGCCATTTGGGTGATTTCTTTTATCATTATGATTTAAAAAGGAGCCAAACAAATATGTGATAATGAATGGCTTCATATGATCACTATCCTTAAATAAAATACATTTTTTTTGCATGATCAGTCATATTTTCAAAATCAATGCCAAAATATCACAATTTCTGCCAGGGTATACAAACTTTTGAGCACAACTGTAAATATGTTGCAGATTAGGAGGGCTAATCTCCAGTCAGTTTGTCCTTTTACATCGTAATAGACCAGAACCCATGGACGGTGGCGAACTTATCCTAGACCAGCGCTTCTACTTTAAGATGCTTTTTGAATACGGTCCACGTGCTGTATTGTGCGGTGGGGACAGTGTGGTGCCGTGACCTTTGTGACTCGCCCGATGTCATCCAAATTGAATGTGAAACCAGAAGCCGGTCATCCACCTCATGTCAGGGGCGAGCAAGGAGCCTAGAATACATCGGCTGACTGCCTCTCCTGCCACACCAACCAGGAGCTGTGGGTTCTACCCTCTTGACCAAATATTTTAGGTTGGGTCCATGTAACAGGCTGGACACCGTAATTTCCTCCCTTATAAACAATATACAAGCATTTCGTATTCAATCGATGTCTGCCATGTTTTTCGGTTGATGTGATGATACCATCTCTGCTGGTGTTGTGTTCCAATACACAGTGGTCACCAGAGCGCACGTGTTATCGACTCCGTGAAGCAGACGGCAGACGCCGCCAATCGGTGTAATGCGAATATGAGCGGGTTACATTCAAAACGACTGTTAGTCATTTTAGAAGCTGGGTCAGTGCGATTTACTGTAATGTACTGCACTGAACTCTGCTGTGCTGTGATGTCTAAACTTGTGAAACATAGACGTCTTTGATTGTTAGAGATTTGTTGTGGTCTTAACCCACCAAATATTGCTTTGTTTGGTTGGAAAAGGTCATAAGAATAAAGTCAATCTCTCATGGGCAGAAATGGATCAAATGATGTGTACTTTCATGTTTCAGAGATTTAACTAATGTAGAAAAGTACCCAAACTCCCTAAGAAGGATATTAAATATTTATGCATTTGTATACCTATACTATGAAGAGAATGACATGATTTTGCTGCATAGTATGATCAGGAACCATGATGGCCTTCTTTTACTTGGTGTTGATCCACTTCACTTACTGTAGATCAGCAACCAAAATAGATTTTTTTTGTAACTCAAGTTGTCTGATTGTAGCTGACACAGCATTCCTTCTACAGGCATCTTACAATATTAATTCAAGGTAGATGTTTAACAGACGTTTCGGAAAACCTGCTTAGACACTTCATTGTAATTCTGTTACACACTGCAGGGGTTGTTAAGACAGGAGAAAGAAATACTACAGCCAGTGTCCTGGGCACGCACAAACACCCACAGTAGACAGAGAAAAAGCGGGCTACAGTAGCAGTCACGTCTCCAGGGGTTTAGGGGTAGAGCAGGCCATGACACCAAACATACGGACGGACAGCAATCTATCCTCACAGATACAGTAAAGCACTCATGAGGCAGGATGGCCTTTATCCTTAGGGTGACTGTTTGGCCGCACGACAGATGCTAGGCGTGGGGGACGGACATGCTGGGAAAACAAGAGCTCCGAGATGGACGAGGCAGGGGGATGGAGGGACCCACTGGGAGAGACTGTACCACTGTATCTCAGCCTGCACCCTGAATAGCACCCTACACCCGACGTAGATCACTAATGGGCTATGGTTTAACGTGTGGCACTACGAAGGCAGTGAGATGTAGCTCTGAAGTACAGATGCCCCCTTTTGTGATTACTGGCGATACCATCACTTTGGGTGAACGCTCTGGATATCTACTAGATTTCATCTTTGGCACCGTGACCTTGCTGGGTGGTTGGAGAAGTACTGCGGCACTGAAAAGTGGGCCCCAAACTGGACCCTAACCGTATGTAAACTTCCAGTTACGGCTTGTAATTGGGATCAGTTAGGTAAATGTCACTGTAGCAGTCTCCTCTGATAAACTCCATTGAGTTACATTGGGTTACACAGAGCGAACCTCAGTTAGCTTAAATCAAGTTAGAATTAGCTGGACAGCGATAATAACTTTAAAGGGTCTGACATCATGGTACGTCATCAGAACCCAACTTTAAGCTCTTTTACTCTAATATCTGTAAACAAAATGTACACGCAAGCAAACAGAGTGTAGCCTTCAAATATTGTTGAAACAGTTGTTTTGAAGTTATAGGTGGTCGGTCCTTGCATTCGTAGCTCTGCCTATATGATTTCGAGAATGGTTCCACTTCTCCATCACCATCCCTCAGCTTCTTCTTTGACCAGAGGAGGGGCTCCCTCTTTGTTATTTTTTCAAATTAGAACTGACCTGTACATCCAAACACAGTCAGTCGCTGACCACATGCAGCGATTATCAGAGGAGATTTTGTCACGGTCATTGGAAAGGTAGCGGAATGGCCCATATAGATTCTATCAGAAGAATTCCATTTGGACAACAGTCTATTCTACCGAAGGACTTCCCGTCAGATGACTCCAGTTTCAGTAAATTCAATTTAAGAAAACTGGACCCTTCTTTGAAATTAATCAAATGTTTACAGAGGGTCTAATGTGGTAAATAGAGGGCGAGGGCTCCTCTTGTTCTTGATGATAACTGTGGATCATAGAAGGAAGGCAAATCGGGATAACTGCACAACAGTTGCTGAATTGTTGTGGGAACCTAAAGAAACTACACACTCAATTAGCAAAACAGGTCCAAATTACAATGGAAGTTCAACCAAATGATCTAAAGAAAATTAGTTTTCTTACCAAGTAAGCAGTTTGATGACAAGGTGAAACATAATCCTCTAGTAGTGTTTACCTTTCGATCCCTTAGAATCCACCTAAATTTAGCATTAATACAAGAGATGGCGGAATCCCAAAAGGACGTGATCAGCGTACATTTACGCTAATGGTTTTTTAAAAAAAATGCTTAAAAAATTTATTCGTTGTTAATTGTTAAAGTGTTATAAAAGGTTTTTGGTCTCTATTCTGCTCCATTCAATTGAAATTCCAAATGGAATAGCCCAGAATTCCTAATGAGCTTCAAAACATTACAGATACAGACAGAAATCCAAAGATCGCTTGGAGCAAATGTCCCAAACATTCCCTAGCTCTCTCGGCAACAATCCCTATCAATATCCCCATCAGAACACAAAGACATTAAGAAGGGAAAAGAAATGACATAGGCCAGCAAACTTGAAATGTATGTAGCTTCCTCAATATTATCCTTCACTGGCTTTCTTTGTCTCAGATGTGTATCCAAACCATGTACATAGACGAATGACCCAGCTAGGAATTCCAGCAGCACAGCTCAATAAAATGGCTTATGCAGAGCAAATTTAATATGTGGTTTTGCTGAGACAATACGGGGGTTTGAGGGCTCTGCCATGCCCTGAGGCTGGGTGATAAAGAAGAGCAACACAGAAGAGAATGAAGCCTTTGTGGGTTTCCTAAAATTTGAAGGCCCCATGCAGGATGTAGCAAAACAGGGGCCAAATAGAGGTGGAACTGTAGGCCACGGTAAAAAAAAAGACCTGTTTCTGCTAAGGAGACACGAACTGAGAACTATATGATGTCGTACGTGAAACATTGTGGAAAGTATTAGAAAAACATCATGCATCTGTCCTTCTATTTATTATTATAGGTTCAGGCTTAAAACACAAATTATTGATATAATGCATCTCGATGCGTCTGATTATTACCTCCCCAAACAGGAGGAGGTAACAATAATACTACACTCTCAGGGGAAAACGGCATCTAGAACCTAACACCGTTTTTCGGGCTAGGAGCCCTTCTTGGTTTCGCCTTAGAATGTTTTTCGGAGGTCAAAAGAGTTCTACGTGGAAACAAAAGGTGTTCTACCTTCAATGGAGACAATCAAAGCCATCTTTTAGAACCCATTTTTTCATGTATTTTAGCTCACAGCGTTGTGGCACACGATGACCTGGGGTTCGAACCCCGGTCACTGGTATAAACCAACTGTAAAGCAGAGCTGTGGTTTGTTTAGGTGTGTGTTTGTCCATGATCCCCGGCAACATTGAGACACCCAAGGGTCCAGTCCTGGGTGCTGCATGACGCTGGGTGGACATACCATTACAGACGGTTTCTCGGATTGCATTTAGACACATTAAGCACTTTGTAAACATTTGATATCATTCAAAGAAGGGGGCCGGTTCTTCCAAATGAGATTATCCTACTAACGCAAGTCATCTGACAGGAATACCTCTAATTTCTAGTATAGATTGTTTTCATGCAGAATTCTTACATGATAATTGAGTTTGCTGTTCTGAGCTCCCTCTCTCAAGACCAGTCACATGGACACATTAGTTGGTTAGCAGCTTCAGTCCGTTGAGTTATAAGAGATGTGTAAGAGATTACAGGAGTTTGAGAGGAGAGGCTGCCAATTGACAATTTGCAACTGCGCTTTGATGATTTTGTTATGCGTTTAAATAAGACAAATAGCCTGATTCTGCAGTTTAACTAGAGGCCTCTCGCTCAGTGAAAACAGATGTCATCATTTGCAAAGTTGCACTGAACAAAGGTTTGACACAGCAGGGACAAAAAGACAGAGATCTAACACATTTTTACATATGTGCTCAGCTACTTATGTGCAAGTGCAATACAACAAATCATGTTAATAGTTGAATTTTCAAATAAACAGAATAAAAATCATAAATCAGCATGGCTTTATTGAAAATTATGTTGTTCATTCCATGTGATATTTGTTCATTTTTGGATATTCCAAGAACCTTTTTGTTGTCAGTTTGTTTGCATCTTTTAACCATTGTAGCCAACAAATAACAGATTAATATCAACTTTGTGCAAATGGATGCATATTCTAGAATTGGGGTTCTGATATTTATATGGGGAAACATTATATAATACCTTTCCAAATTAAAAAGCTTTCACTCTGAATGATGTTACCATATTTGTAAATACTTTCTATGGAACCTGTATCATAATGCAGTAAATTTGCCCAAATTCATTTGACATGTCATATTTATATTGTGCGCTAAAATATGATGGATCAGCCTTTCAAAAATATTCTTTGAGATTGAGAACATGTTATGGATATTTTTAATCTGTCATTATTGACTAGCCATTCAAATTCAAACTTGGTTTGAAGTCCAGACACTTACACTGCAAAATTAGGATTTTGTGTTCAATTAATATCTTTTTGTAGGTGTTGATTAATGCTGTGGTTACTCTTTTGTGGAAGATCTACTTGTGTCCGCTTCATTATAGTGACAACCAGAATTTTAGTTATAATATGATAGTACTTGATAAAGTTCATGATGTATTTGACCGCAGATGCAGAAAACAAAACAGCCCCAAAACAGAGAAGCATACTTACAATACCATATTCATACCATGTTGTACCATAGGTATGAGGTTATTTTCTGCCTGTATATTTATTTAGTTAAACCCAAACCCACCACTGGTTTGCCTGGCCAGAGATCTCTTTTATTGTCATGTGACCATAGCACCCTGGCAGGTAACACCCATACTGTAACAAAATATGCACAGCAATTAATAAGTACAATAAATTCTAAAATCTCATCATACTGATCATGTCTGAAGAGAGAGAGAGAGAGAGAGAGAGAGAGAGGGAGAGAGAGAGAGGCAGAAAGAGAGAGAGAGAGGGAGAGTGTTTCTCTGCTGGAAAAATCAATCTGAGGCTACCAATTACCAAATGCCAATAACTTTAAAAGGGAATCTACACTAAATTAGCGACCGCTAACAGCATTGTCCTGGCTGGCGAATGATGTAAAGCTGTGAGTGGTATTTAATTTGTATTTCTCTCTCTCTATGTCCTTTCTCTCGTTCTGCAGTGCTGCTGATGTTGAGTTAACTAAGTGAGAGGCAGAATGATATCCAATGTGAGACTGTCAGATATATTTACCCTTCCAGCACTGAGCCGTCATGTGCGGCCTTGATGCCTTCACAACGCAGAGGATGAAGTTTCAGTGCAGTGCTTAGGGTTTTTAATAACTTATACGTAACATTAATGCATTAATATATAATGCTAAATTGCAAAATAATAGACAGCCAGGAATTGTTAGAAAGGTAACATGATATACTATCAGAATAAAGAATAGTTTGTTCTTCATCTATAGCATGACTTTATATGCAAAGATAGAGAGAAAACACAGATTTGTGAACATTTTAACCCAGAGAAGCATACACTGACACGGTGATTGTGTGAGGTAAATAGACGACAATGACTAGTTAACCATATTTAAAAAAGGTTGCACAAAACAACCAAGACCATAGAAATGCCCACGGAGAAGACTAACAGTACATCCTGAGACCGATTCACAAGCAAAAAGGAATTACTTTATTTTGGTCCAAAAACACGAACACACAGAACATTGTCACACTGTAACATATTAAAAATTCAAAACAACCAACTGCCTCTCACTTTTCTTGCCAACTAGTTAATTCAAATGTGATCATCCATGTAACCTTTTCTGTTAAACAGACAACAGTCGACGCTATCGGCAATGATCTTGTGGCAGGCAAGTACACAATCCACATAGTACCAAAAGTCACAGTGACAGAGAACCCATTTTTAGACACATCCTCAGAGCTGAAACCCCTTATTGTGTTGGTGAACACTAGACTGGACCCACGGTGCTGTCCCTCTCAGCGGAATCAAAGGCAGTCCTCCCGCAGCCCACGGACTGGTGAAACCACTAGTTTCCGTCCCCAAACATCGCCCTACTCACTACATTGGTCGAGAGCGCGATGTTCCCTGATAAAAGAAGTGTAGTAGGGAATAAGGTGCCATTTGGGACTATTAACCATAATTACATGCGAGAGGGACTTGTGATCTTTTTAATTATTCCGTACTTCGTTTCTATCCCACCATTCTAAACCCAACATGAAAATTGATTGCCTTGAATATCCATCTTTATAATCACTCCCAGGGCCATAAATTATCCAACTTTGGGGCATAGAGGGGACAAGGCGTGGATGTGGAGGCACAAGTGGATCACTTTCATAGGCTACACCCGCCATCTATAGCCGGAGCCCAGGCCCTGTCTGTGAACTGTCGGGGCTAATTGAATCGACTGCTCTTTGGAGTGAAAAACCGGGGAGAATGTAGCCTGCACTTGTTATTTTGCGAACCCCTCAAACCTGTCAAATATAGGAATCTCCTGAATGTCAGCGACAAAGATGGAATTAACTAGATATATTTTTATTGTTGCAGAAGGTCGTTAGGGCTGCGGATAGACTGGGGTAATTATGGAAATGATCTCTCCGGCTCTGCGGAATGTTTTCCCGTTTCCATACGGAGTGGAGAGCCGTTCAATCAGCCGCTCTCGTGGGAAAGTTCAGCCATAACTGCAAGTGTACCAGCAAAATCAAATTAAGAAAAGAGATTTCATTAGTATTTATAGCCTAGAGGCATTTGTAAAAGTACAGAGCCAGTGAAGTTATGTGGGATTGAATAGAGGAGAATTATTGGTTAATGACAAAGGCCAGACCTAGAAGACATACATGGCTAATGAATGGATCATTGAATGCAGAAGAGAAAGCTGGGGGGGTGTAAAATATTGATGTTCTTGTGTCTGACTTTGGACTCCGTCTTGTTGCTTTTGGAGATTATAGGCCCATGTAACACACATATGCATGGTATGCATGCAAATGTAAACATTTCATAATTGCATTTTAAAAATGTGATTAATTTGATTTATCTTGAAACTTACAGCCGTGATATGGAAAATGTTAGCCATGTCTGACTAAACAATTATCTTTTATCTCTTGAACCAACCTAACATTGTACTACATTGGGCCTACACTCATTGTAATTAACTACATTAGTGCATAAAAACAATAGCGATTTATCATCACCACGCACCTAAAACAAAACCAGGCTACACATGACATTTCCATCCTAGTATTACAAGGCTATTACTATCACATAAGCAACAACAAAGGAAAAGATGTAGGCAACGTTGTACAAATGTATACAACATATTATATGGAAATGTTATTTAAAGTCATTTAAATCGTTTGTCTTCATACTTGCAAGATCAGCATTCTAACTAACTCACTGTCAAAAATGGGCAGCTGCTCCATCAAATGTTTTAGGCCTCCTTGGCAACTTGTATCTAGATTTTAAACGCAGCATCCCGTGACACGTACCCCTCATCAGTCGATGACAGTGCTGCTTTTCCATCCAAAAATGTCCCCTCATCAACCCCAATCTTGGTAATTGGGTTTTGGAGCCAGGAAATCCGGGGAAAACAAGGCTCTAGGAAGAAAGTAACAGAATATTAGTAGGCCTAGCTTCCACCTCTAGATGTATGCATTGTACATTGATGTTATATCTAGAATACTTTAATAGACAAGAGGAGATGGTGTTCAAGGGTCAGTTCAAGTGCCCAGCGTAATATGCTACATGCAGGCTAAAGAATGACAGTTTCCTTTAACATCAATTACAGGTAATGGGACCTGTCGTTTTATCTTTGCTGGCCTTATATGCCTAGGTGTGTCCTTGGCGTTGTTTCAAATGCAGCAATTTAAATTGGCTGGACAATGCAGTTGCACGATACATCATTCGATATTAAAAAGTTACGGATTCGAATTTCTCATGACGCAGTTATCAAATACATGTATTAATGTAATCAGATTAAAAGAGCCCAATTCACAGGATGCAAACTACAATGGAATAGGCTAAATATCCAAATGACACCCAAAAATGTGTGGTTATGGCTATTTACTAATTTACGGAGGGGATAACAAGAAAAGAGGAAATTACACCTAGGCCAACCGTTGCCAATTTGATATTGCATTCGATAATTATTTATGTGCATGGAAATATTGTTTATTAATTTTCAATTAACTATATATCAATTTGATTGTCTTTCATATCATAATCCAAAATGGCATGCCTACATTTCAGTATTACATCTTTTCTGGAAATTATTTTCTGTTAAAATTTTCGATTTCGTTTTAGTATTTTTTTTGTTACAAAATCTGTACAGGTGTGCTTCAATTTTGGTGGCGCGATGAGTGACATTAAACGAGTAAATTTGCTGTTCACTACAACCTACCACCACGGTAGTGAAATAACGCTTTCTATTCGTGTTAATGTGCAACTTTAACCCTGATCTAAATGACAATAAAACCTACAAACCGGTTAACATTGCACATACTTAACAAGACACATTTGCATGTTAATCCGGCTCACATTTAGCAGGTGTCACTTTCCCACCCTAGCACCATTCCAGATCGCACGCCTCCGTGGGGAACTCCGAGCACCCGCACCGGGCACTTCTAAACCAACCATGAGTCTTTGGAGGACAGTTAGGCTGCAACCGTTGTATTAGTAGTTGTCTTAGAAATGTGAAGATAAAAAACAACAGCAAACGAGTAATCAAAACAAACCAACAATACTCCAATCAATAACAATAAGAGTGCCATAATCCATTAAAACAAGAATTGGAATTAAACACATAATTTCGATAAATAAACAAGAAGGAGCAACCTGTGAGATAATAATTTCGACGAAAAGTTGTATTGGACATATAGATGAATTGTGTGGATCATATGGCAATAGTTTTTATCAAAATATGCTTACTAATTCAAACCCACTTACTGGATAGATTAACATCAATTTACTTAAACTGTCATACATAGGCTTTTGTAATGTAAATAGACCGAATTAATCAAATAAATTATGGGGTAACTATAGCCTGACTTAGCACTGTTGGTCCGAACTACACTGTATTATATGCGTAATCGTTGCCGTTGTACATCAGTAATTATTAAGTGTGCTTACATCTATCAGCAGTCTCTAAACAGTGTTGAAGTCAATATCATCTATTGGACCTGGCTCACTATATAGATACTGCATTTGAGGGCAACTTCAAAAATCTATAGCCAAGACCTACTGTAGTGATTACAGGTCCAAACGTCTCTAGTTAGGCCTGTATGCAGCAATCTATTCGACAATTCAATAAGTTCGAAAAGGTTACAAAAATATGTTTTGTTAAAAAAGTTATCGATCTATTGTCAAATTATTAGGATACATTTAAAAACAACCCTGAGATCTGTCATTGCAAATTTTGTGAAATTAAGTGAAATTTCAGACCATATTAAATGAATAACATTGCAGCTTGCAATCATTATTTTAGAGAGTAGAAGGTAATGGCGAAAAATATTATAATAAAGCAACATGAAGAAAATGTATACCATGAAAGAAAATTATGATATAGGTATGTATGTTATTTTCGTGATCAACTGATAATGTATACCTGGCAAATCCCTTTCATCAGTGACAGCTCCACAAATCAGGTGTTCTAACTCAGGTGTCCATTCGATAAATCAGCCATAGCCCACAGTTTGCAGGTCATGATATTACAGATAGTCCATGTTCTTTTCTCTTGGCTTTTAACAGTACCATCCTGTCATTTTGTATTTTGTATACCAAAGCAATTATG
>JACXGI010000861.1:27613-39317 GCA_016801175.1 Esox masquinongy
ATATATATATATATATATATATATATATATATATATATATATATATATATATATATTCTAAATGTTTGTTCCTTATATCTACAATAGAGAAAACAATGAAGACAATTCCCATTGAAAGCAGAAGAAAATACCTAGTTAAAAATACCTAGTAGAAATACTTCTTTCTTCGAATAAGAGCTATTCCCTAATATTGACCTGAGGATGTGAAATATCGTTATATTTTCTTGTCTAATTGCATGGGTGATCCAGATCACTCGTTAGTGGGTGGTAACTTAAATGCGTCTTTGCTGTTTGCATCACTTCATTCACAGAAATTCGCTGCTATAGAATCAGAATGTTTAGGCAATCTGTTTGACTCCCGATTCATTTAGAACAAAGTTCCATAATAAAAACTTGTAAAAGTATTTGCTATTGTTTCAAACAAGCGAAAGATCAATCCGAGATGATTGCATTACATAGACTACATTGAAATAATGGGTAGCCTATGGATTCAACGCGTTGTTTACGCGTTGTTTACGTGAGATACGAAGTGAAAACTTGCCTCTACGCTAGACTATGTCTGTAGTTTTTTGACTCAATACGTTTCATGATGTATGCGTTATGCAGCATGCGCGCAATGAAGTGTCCAATTTGTGATTTAGTGCATATTGGGCAACCTACCTAAGCATAATACGCCGCCTCAACAGCCTATTTGCAGCCATAGTTGGTAATATATCTCGAGTCTAGGAGCATCGTAATGTTTAAGTTACATCGAAACTGTTCAACGAGGCCCTATTTTTTTATTGTGTGCCAACTGTTTCTTCGAAAACAATAAGCCAACAATATTGATAAATTTCCCTTAGTCCAAGGAAAGGACAGGCGTTTCAGCAGGTTATTTCCAAAGCGCAATTAACAGCGTGCATGTGTGTATAATGAAATCTATATACATTTAAAAAAGTATAGATCTATGAAAAATTGTCAATACTTATATTAAACTTCTTATTATCTGTGAAAATAAATGTGAATGGTAACAAATTTTTATTATGGTTCCACACCTTGTTAATGCATCCTGCTACACTGCTCTTTGTGACATTAAAATGTTGTTATTATCATTGTACTGTTGTGTAGAAACAACTTGTGTTACTTAACAAATCCCTCAGTGCCCCTGAGGGCCAAAATTCAGGCAAATCACTGCAGCAGGACTTTCAAACTGGGGTCTGCAGAACCCGAGTGGTCTGCCAGGTAACGACAAGATCACAGACATGGTGTAAGACGAGCTGAACAGTTCTATTAACATTACACACTTTTCTCTCAGCCTCTTGGCAAAAGATGTAGAAGAGCTAGATTACCACTGGTAAAATTCAACTCTCAGGGACCTTGCAGGAGGCTCACAATAATATATAATTCTATATAAAGGGAGTCCTTGACATTTTTTAATATATAGGGGGTCCTTGACATTAACATGTTTGAAAACCCCTTTACTAACGTCAAGCAGCAGCACTGTCATTCATTGGTTACCCTGATAATTATGTTGCAGATTATAGGAGTACCCCAGGTCAGTGGCGTAGGTTTGTATTGTATATTGGGTATTGTATATTGGAGGGGGGGGGGGTCAGGGTCAATGAATCCCAGGATTTTCATTCTAAATCTACACCCCTGCCCCAGATTAAGCCCAAAAGGCACCTCAGGTACGCATGCCCTATTCATTTGAATGTGTTACAAGCTTTGAGAACTGAAAAAGTATGAAAGTCAAAGGTCCAATGCTCTAAAATACTATGCGTATTAATTTTGGACAATGATATGACCGTTAAACTGTTTCTAGTCCTTGATCTCTTTCTCTATAGCTACTCCCCACTCTCTGTCTCAATGAATCAAATCTGTTTTACAAAGGCCATTCATTTTTTTACATCAGCAGTTGTCAAATAGCTTATACAGACAAACCCCGAAAAAACAAGGCAGAAGACGTTGAAGCACCGACTCTAGAAAAAAATGTCCCTAGGAGACAGGATCATATAAAGAAACCTGGAGAGGAACTGGCCTCTGGGGCTGGCTAGTCCTCTTCTCCCTGGAATCTTTCCTGCCACACTCTATTTCATACTTAAACATGGGTAAAGAAACAACCAGACACTATGTCTGTCTTTTAAACTGCACCCTATCCCTTATTCAGTGTACTAAGGAATAGGGTGATATTCCCAACTGCTTCATTTTCAAGAAAGACCTGAAAACCTTCATTATAGCATTACAACTGGGGTGACAAGCCAAGCCAGATCCTAGACAGTAAATGTAGATACAGCAGTTACTGAATATTTAAAAGGCACAGAGATGAAGCAATAAATGACAAAGTAAAGCTGGTACACCAGGGTATTAATAACTAATGGCCACCAATGAGTTATAGTTTTCTCATTGTAATGAAAGTGTCATTGCAAATCAGCAGTTGTCCAAGGTTATTATTATTTATAAATAATTGATGCGTGAACCACAAAGAAGTGACGTGTTTTATTCAACAACTTCTCACTCACCGAATGGTTGTAAAAGTAATCAGACTGAAACGTTATACAGGATTTTCATCGGATCAGAGAGTAAGCATTTCTGGGGATTACAATAAGCATCGGGGTGATATAGCATTGTTCACTAGCGCTACAATATTTGCATATTCATAAAATAATTACAATGGTGTCGAAAAGGCCCAATGTTGTTAAGGTTTTTTAAATCGTTCAATATTCACGGAGAATCATTCAATGTTTCCGTTTTCAGATTTAACCAGTCGTAGACATTCAGTGTCCATATAGCCAATAAAAGTAGCAAAAACATTAACTATCCCTAAGATTTTTCACTTCTTAATGTCGCTATTTGTCTGCACGTGATATATATGATGTCATAATCTGCGTTTGGCTCTATTCCGCTTGTGATTTGAATGGAACATTTTCTACAGGCTACTCTGCACCGTTATCAATCTGATCAAAAGCTCGAAATGCATGAAAACCCCGACGAGGTTCCTCAATATCTCTACGTCATCAGTCGGTGCCTGCGCCTGCGATGACGTGTTCAGGAAATAAACCTGCTAGGAAGTTGCAACATGTATCGACAATCGTAGCGTTTCGTGGTCAGTAATAAAGCTGTTTTGCTTTAAGAAAGCATGGAGACTTGGAGCCTTTTATCCCTCTGTGTTTTGCTCGGCCTTACGACGAGATGGGCTGTTTCCTTGAACTCATATTCAGGTATGATTAAGTGGAGCACAGCCAGTTAGCAAGCCAGAAGCAGCAAGAATGATGATACCAAATAGCTACTATCATTCTACATCTGCCCTGTCTAGCTCGCATGTTCAAATGCTCGTGAAAATGTTAGTTTGCATGCAACCTGTATTTCTGTGCCATAATCGTGTACATTATTCTGAAAGACAGACATAAGAGCCAGCCAGCTAATAAGCAGCCACTGTGCAGCAGGACCGTCATCATATTGCTGAATTGCTCGCTTCACCCATTTCTGTTTATAGGGGCAGGTAAACCACCCATGTTCGGAGACTATGAAGCTCAAAGGCATTGGCAAGAAATCACATATAATCTGCCTGTTCATGAATGGTAAGTTGTTCTACACACTTGTCCTTGCTGGGCTTTTGTCTTATCTGTTAAAGGTTGTCTTTTTTGTTTTTAGGCCTGGTCTAATAATGTTATTATAATATGATATGCAATTCTCATAACTGTTCTAATGTCTGCTGTAGAGAACTTTTGAGAAAACCACCTTTGTCATGAAAGTAAACATCTTATAAAATAGGAAGCCAAACAAATGGCTTCCTATTTTATAAGAAGATGGAGAACAAGTATGAAATAAAAATGCATCATTTTAGACATTCTATAAAGCTACAGAACAACTTTTTGTGCCAATTTGATTTACCTGCACGTAAAACAATTTAGCAAAGTTCTCCTTACAATGTAAAGAATATACCAAATGAATATCATGTTATGAAACTGTATCAATTTCTTCCACTATGGTATCTTAGAAAGGTATTACAACTTATTGTTGTTTGTATTCATCCAGGTACTTTAACACAACAGACAACAACCTGAACTACTGGGGCTTGGATTACCCTCCGCTAACGGCGTACCACAGCCTGCTGTGTGCACATGTGTAAGTCTGAGTGAGCACCCACGTGCGCATACACACACACCCGTATGGTATGCATGTGTATGTTCTCACCTGACATAAAAAGGCATTGTGCATGTGTATGTTCTTTCCTGACACAAACACACATATGTTCTTTCCTGCAGAGCCAATCTGATAAATCCAGATTGGGTGGAACTGCACACATCTCAAGGTTTTGAAAGCTCCGCCCATAAGTTGTTTATGAGGGCCACGGGTAAGACCACTTAGTATCAACAGCTATTTTATCCCTCTGGGTGGTTTTCAGTGTTGTAGTATCCCTTTAATACGACATACAGTTGATATACATTTACTATACAGTACAGTACTGGGCAACCTGAGATGTTTATTTATTTATTTTTTTAGAGAAATGTCTAAGTTCAACACTAGCGTCTACTTGGGGAATAGCAGAAGCATTGTTTTTACGACTCTAGGCAGCGTTAGTAGCTAACTAGATAATTACTTCATAACTTGGCAATTGTTATAAAATGGTTGGGAATTGCATTTTTTCTACAATATCCTGCCTGTGGTATATCAATTACACTTTTTTTTTTATACATGTCCTATGCTAGTGGCCCTGTGAACACATGGGTAGATTGCTAGCTAGGTAGCTAGCTTGCTATTTAGGTGGATGTATAGTTTACCTATTGATGAGCTCGCTTTTCAGATCTGTATCAGCCCGTGTATTCCTCCATCGCTCAAAAATGATGCTGATATTTGAGTTTTCTCCAGAGCTTAATCCCAGTGTCTGTGGGACTGGCAACCACCAGACCGAAATAAACAAGAGAAAATCATCGTAAGACTACTGAGAGTGAATGCGGTGACAATAACAAACTATTTGGAAAGTACTCAATTTCAAACAACATCTTTCCCCAATACCATTTTTAATATAAATAGTATTTTTCTGCTTTTTTGTAATGGAAATCTTCCAAATTGATTATTTTAAAGATGTTCATCTGGACAGTACGTGTTTATTTCTGCAAAAGTAAATTAGATTACAATAAAACCAAATAGAAAAATAATAAAAACATAAATATTATTTCTTTTGTTGTTCAAAATGTAACTGTTATCTTTGGCTTGAAAATTTGAGTACATGGGGCAAGTTGATGACAAAACACAGTTGACCCAAAAAGATTTCTGCATTTGATGAATAGTGCAGGTCACTTCCTTGAGTGACAGAACAAAATACAGTGCTGGCTAGTGCTCTGCCATAGTCATCGTGATGTGCTCTGGCATAGTCACCTGCCACTGAAGTATACACTTTGACTGTGAGAAGAAGTCTGACAAGATCTTTTACTATGATAATGACCAAAAACACTGAAAAGACCATTAAGACCTACATGGAGTCTGCAGATGGAAAATTCAGTTTTAGATTGGCACTCTCAGAACCCCAGCATCAACATAACGGAAGCAGCTCTGAATCACTTGTACATGGAAAAAAAGCCAATAGAAGAGTTATGGAAAATAAATTTGAAGAAGCTTGGAAGAATTTACCAAAACAATACTTAAAAAGACGAAAAGACAAGACCGTCTAAAAAAGCTAATTGCTTCCGGTTTGCATTGTAAGGGATGCCAAACAAAACACTGACTGTTTCTTTGTATTTACTTAAATGTTATATCTTTTTTTTTTCCAAACCAACATTTACTGCTCAGATAAAAGGCTTTAAACAACAGGTGGTAAGCAAATAAGGATAATTAGTGAAGTATTGTTACTTTATGGGAATGATTGTACTGTTTTTTATCAGTTCTTATTGCAGATCTGCTGATGTATGTTCCTGCTGTGGTGTTGTACTGTTTATACCTCAGTGAAGGATCAAATAGAAAGAAGGTTTGGCGGAATACATTTGCATTCTCAGTTTATATTGTGCTAGCAATTAAAACTAAGCTCAGAAACAGAGTTGAAAAGTGAAAAACAAGAGAGCTGCAGGGCTGAAGTTTTGTCTTATGGCCTAGGTCTGCCTCGTTCTTTGCATCCTGCTCTATCCAGGCCTTATTCTCATCGACTACGGACATTTCCAGTATCCTTTAAAGACCAAAGCTATTATGTATCACTGGATTGCAGATTCAGCTTTTGAAAAGTAATGAGCTTTAACAGTATTATCTGGTCTATATTCTTTAACCTGGCGTCAGATATAACAGTATAAGCCTAGGTCTGGCCCTCTGGGGAGTGGTGGGCTTGGGTCTGGGTTGGGACATGCTAGGCTCTCTGGCCTTTGTCCTGGCCGTCAACTACAAGCAAATGGAGCTCTACCACTCACTGCCGTTTTTCTGCTACCTACTAGGCAAGTGTTTCAAGCAGGGCATGGCAGGCCGAGGGTGAGTTGGCTGACTTTTACTAGCTAAGGGGCTTTTCGTAAATGGGAATTTTGTAAAAATAAATATTTAGCGCTGTGTTTTTGCTGCTCTATTTGTTGCTGTTTGATTTTTAGCATTTTAGCATATTTGTTCCTGTTAGATTTTAACATTTTTTGGCGCTTAAATTTCTCCCCTGTACCACAGTAACCACAGCCTCTATGTGTAACCCATGTAAACTAAATAGAGGTTAGCTGGTCTCTGATCCCATAGTTCTACCATCTCCTACCACTGTGCTCTTGATCAAGGCACCAAGTACAATAATTACTGTTAGGCTACTGTATTAAACACATATCAGCCTCTATTATCTGGAGAACTGCTCGGTGTGCAGGGATTTGATTCACCACTAAATCACACGTAAGCTTTTATTGTCCTTTGTTTTATGCCTAAAGTGTGGTTAGAATTTGTTAAAGTTGGAGAATGGCATCAATTTTCCAATAACTTGGAACAGCCTATCCTATGTATTAATGGATGTGTACTAACGCGCGGTTAGGCAGAACGCTGTGGCAAAAACAGTTAAGTGACAGCTCTTGATCGAGTCAAGCACTGACTATGGACACTTGTGAGGCTCAAAAAAGAAAAATGTTTTATCGGTGCCAAAAAAATTAAGTGTTAACCATTTTTAAATTAGTAGTACACTTTAACTTTGACGGCCCTAGTTAATACTTGATTTATTTAGTAAAGAATGTTTTGCTACACCCAGTACCTCCATGAGAAAAAGTATTTGCCTCCTTAGACTCAAACTGGTTACGCCTCCTTTGGCAGCAACGACTACAACCAAATACCTCCGGTAGTTATTGATCAGTCTATCACAGCGCTGTGGGGAAATTTTGGCTCACTCCTCTATCCTGACTAAAATGTATCTATAATTGTGCAATCAAATTACAGTTCACCATATCCACATTTTAGCAACCAATTCATTCAACTTTAAGTCAGAGGCATTTTGGGGTTTTCGAGCATGAACTGGTCCTGGCACTACATCTTAATGGGGTTTAGGTCTGGAATTTGACTTGGCCATTTCAAACCTTTACATTTCTTGTTCTTCAATGAAGACATTGACTTACTTGCTTTGGATCAGTATCTTGCCTCATGACCCAGTTGCGGTTCAGCTCATGGACAGATGTTTGACCCTTCTGTAGAATTATTTGAAACCTTAGAGAATTCATGGTTCCTGAATTCTGTAAGGATGATGGCGCATTATCCTGGTCCTGATGCAGCAAAGCATCCCCAAACCATGACACTACCACAACCATGCTTGATAATTGGTATGAGCTTTTTAATGTGGAATGCAGTATTTGGTTTTCCCCTGACATAACAGGGCCAATCTCACTCTCAACTGTCCATAGAATATTTTTCCAGAAATCTTGAGGTAAATCCAGGTGCTTTTTGGCAAACTCGATAGAAGTCATGTTCTTAGTGATCAAAGGTTTCCACCTTGCTACTGAATCCTATATTTGCCCTGTGTTCTGATGGTGGAGTCATGACCTTAGCAGAGGAGAGGGGAGGCCTGCTGATCCCTGGATGTTGTTCTAGGGTTCTTTGTGTCAATACTGTCCCAAACCTTCTCCATTTGGACAAAATTACTCTGACTGTGATTCTGTGGAGCCCTAGAGCCGCATAAATGTATTTGGAACCCTTTTCAGGCTGATATGCATGAACAAAAGTTTTCCAGAGCTTTAGCTTTGTAACATGTATACTGGCAATCTGATGGCAAGGGCCTAAGTTAGTCAGATTCATATAGAACAGGGCTGGGCCAAATCCGACCTGATTGTTTACCAAGGTATTCAAATACATGGCCCTTGCCATGTATACAAGGGATACAAGGATCCCTTTCACTGTGTTGAGTTAAAAGAGAAGAAATACACTTATCACACCTGAAGACCATTTGTAAATATAAATGTAACAAGCTGGAATAGTTGAATGGACAACTGCACTACCTAATTTCAAAATGAAATTGAAAACTTTGAAAGTGGGTAGTGCATCAAAAAATGTCCTGTTGCCATGTCACTTACTAAAATCTGACCTTTATACATTGTCAGAAATGTCCACAACAACTTGCCCATGTTTTGTTAGCTCATTTATTTAGTTAATATTGGCCAGCATAGTCCTCAGTGTGGGATGGCATCATCGGCGGCAGGGATTTCCTTGACTTGTCGTGCTCCAGCGACTCCTTCAGGCCCTTCGGGTGCCTGCAAGCTCACTTGGGTTGTTAATCAATTTCTTAGTAGCTGAATGGAAGATTTCCTCTCCACCTTGATAACCACCTTTCATCATACATAAAACAGGTGTAAAAACAATATGCTACTCATCATTTTATCTATAAATTGTCTTGCAGAGTTGATTTCATTAGTGTTTCTCTTAAATTTTAACAGGACACAAGAGAACCTAGGACAAAGAAGTTTAGAAAATCCAAATGTGATGAGGCCTGTGTCCGTTTTACCGTGCTCCCACTCAGAGTAGCCATGTTACTGAGGCCAGGCTGTCAGATGGGTTGACTCTGAGTAGTGCCCTCGCACTTGTTTATCTAGTAACAATGTACCAAGGGCATCTGGTAGCAAATGGAGACCTGGATTAGATGGGCAGAGGAAGATATGTCCAGATGACACCATCATCATGCCCAAGCTCTTTAGCTATTCCTGTGTGTGCAGATTTACCACCATGCAGCTACTACAGCTGATCTACTGTGAAAGACCATTCACCGACGCGGTTCCCACAACATACATCGGCTAACTTGGGATGAGCGGACAGCCGTATACACAGCTGTTGTCCTTTTTGAGTCCTCTATATCAATGTTCATTCTCAGAGGAACATGTGTGCGAGGGAAAAACAACAGAGTGCTGAGCTTTAGCCAATGACTGCTGTTGAAAAGATTAATGAACATGGTATACTGCTTAGTAATGTAAACGCAGCTATTAATATACAGAGAGTGCCTGCGTGAGTTTATGTTTTGGGTATTAAGTTTTGTGTACTTTATCGTCTGTATATCCACTGTTCATTAGGTTGTTCTTGCTAGTGAAGATTGCTGTAACGGTCCTGGTGACCTTTACCCTCTGCTGGCTTCCTTTCCTCACTGCCCCTGGCCAAGTTCTGCAGGTGCTTCACCGACTCTTTCCGGTAGGACGGGGTCTCTTTGAGGTACGTACTTTGTGGTAGGACGGGGTCTGTTTGAGGCACGTACTGTGTGAATTAGAACAATCGCAAATTATCTTGGTTGAGTTTTTTTTTTTTTTAAACTGCACATGAGTGATTAGTTTGAAGGTGAACCCCAAACGGTTGTGTTAAAAGCTATATATTTTTTTTACTCTCAAGTCAAGTGCTTTCTCACATTCTACAAAGTGAGTCAATTAAAGCTTGTAGAATTTTCTGGAGAGCAGGAGATAACCCAAAACCAGTTTTCCCTTTGACAAGCCAGTCTTGTGAAGGAAACGATGGATAGATGTACTGTTGCACAAGGGGTTTTCAAACTTTTCCTGCATAATGGAGAAAGGATTCCAGCCTAGGCCTTATTTGCCACCTAGTCACCCCATCACATTATAAAAAAAACAGATATCAATAAGATGAAGGATTAGAATGATTCTTTATAGACATTCAGATCTGGATATACTTTATACACTTTCAGATCGGAATAGTGTTGTATTTATTCCGATCTAGAGTGAACACCTTTTAAAAGCAGATACAGGTTTAACAAACTGTAGCATAGCCTATCTGTCTATTTTGTGTTGTGAAACATTGTGTTTTGGTCACAGAAATTCGAGAAAATACAATGTTATTTTGTCTGACAGTGACATTATACCGTGCTATTATATATGGTTCAGACTTTATTAAACAAGCTATTATACAGGAATTTTGTTAAACAAGCACCATTCGCCAGAGTAACCTGAATAGGCATGAGAAAAAACACAAGAGAATGATCACATTGCACAGAGCTCGATCTGCATGTGCTCTGAAGCTTCTGGAATCTCCAGATCTTTTGGTCCAGTGGACTAAAGATCCTGAGGAAGATTGGGATCCACTGACAGCCACTCCATTTAATTATTTTGACCTATACACAGTTCTATTTTTGGATGAGGAAGTATCAACTCTAGCATCGCCTATTAGCCTATTATAGAAAGATGATATACTGCAACTCCAAATAAATGTTTGCCAATAGCAGCTGTTTAGCTGTTTAAACAAAGGTTAGCCATGTGTTTGTGAAAAGGAATGTCCAGGCACAACATCCTACTGTTGAGGCGCCACTACAACACGGGTTCTATACCAGGGTGTGTCACAGCTAACTGTGACCGGGAGGCTCTAATGGTCAGTACATACTGGCCCTGCATCTCCCCAGAATAAAGGAGGTGGGGACGGGCAGAACATTCCTTGGCTCATCGCGCTCTGGCATTCTCCTCCGAGCAGATTGGTCCAATGTAACTTACTGGTTGAGTGAGTAGCAGAATAGCTTGGCTTGGTTGAAGCATGTCCCGATCTTGGACGGTGTACTGCCCTTTGGAGTTAATTGGACAAGGTCAAGGTGGTAACAAGTAATTGTATGCCCGAAATTGGGAGTTAAAGGGGGTGAGGATGAGGAACACCAGTGACACATCCAAGACATATGTCACCTGGGTGACTTTTCAAAGTCGGACGTAAACTGATTACCAAGCAGAAATTCCACATTATAAAAAAGTGGTAGCTCTGTGGTCCCCTAGAGTTTGATATGAATGAATTGATATGAATAGCCACAACGCCAGCGTACCGGTAAAACCAAATCTGATAACGCAGTCTTTAGGTGAGGCACCCAGGTAATGATGAGATGAGGGGGCACAAGGTAGTCAACGCACACAGCCGACATGCTCGCACGCACGCACGCACGCATGCACTCACAACACAACCTGCTACCCTCCATCACTTCATTTGTGCTCAGCCAATTGGAAATGGATCCCCATGCGAGATCAAACAAAGCGGACGAATGAAATGGTCAAAGGTCAGAAGATCAGGTTTGCTGTGTCCGGTCAGCTGGTGGGGGTGTTGTGACTAGTTTACGGGATACATATAAATCTAGGTCGTTTACTGCCAAGGCCTTTTCAGCACGTAGTTGGGCGGCCATGTTTCGGCCATTTGACGTGGCGTTTGGTCAGTGGACCCGTGTCAAAGTGCATCCGTTGGTTCGCGCAAACCGTCAGCATAGCGCGGCCGCGCAGGAAGGGGGGAGATGGAACGAGGGAGGTAGGGAAGAAGGGAAGGCGTCGCCGGATCAGAC
>JACXGI010000861.1:39417-67677 GCA_016801175.1 Esox masquinongy
GGGGGGGGGGGGGGGGGGGGGGGCTTTGCATGCTCCAGAGTTATTTGTTATGAAACGAAGCAAACATAATACAGAAGGTGTGAGCGACTCTATACCCTCACGGCTCGAGGGGAAGCCTGGACTAATTGTGAGAGTCGCGCACGTAAGCAGAAGCCGGACCAGGGCAAGAAGACGGGGGGAGGCAGGGGGCGTCGAAGGGGATTTGGGTAGTGGTGAGTAGGAGGACGGGGACGGTAAGTTGTAAGTTTACCCACGGAGCAGCTCTCTGGCCGTATCGGTTTCCTCGCTCCACTAAAACAGCTCCGAATGCTGCAGCCTGTGAAATTCAACGCCGGCTCATAAGCGAGGAGCGCCACCAATGGTCAGACCCTGCGGTACACGTTACGCTGTCGGCCCAGGTTTGGGGGGAGGGGGCATTCCGGTTGGGGGGTTATTCGTGGGGCTACGTGGGTCGTGTTGGTGAAGGCCCAGATGTCTGCGGGACGGCCTGTCTGCTGACTGGGCCGGTCTGGAACCTCCACACAGCTGCGATCCGAGCAGCTGTAGAAAGGCCCGGAGGACCTCTGCTCTGAGGATATCTACGTTGCCATGTCACAGCCGATGGAAGCAGCAGGGCGCCTTAATATTCTAATATCTGTTTCCAGAACAACTGCTGAGGCACCTAAATGACACACAGTACTTGAGTTCTCCCTTTCCTGCTTGCAACCCAAACCTGCAAACTGTCGTTAAGGTTGACCTGTAGGGTGTTTTTTTGTTAAGGTCATAACTACTGTTATTCGGTGGACAGACTTTGTGACAGTGGTACAGCGGTCCTCTACGGGGTGGGCTGATTGTGAATGGGCAGAAGTGTGCGGAAATTGTAACAATGTGCTTATCTCTGAACATTTAACCCTGTGTCACCAAGATTACAAATAAGTGCATAGCTTCTAGTGACATCCCTTGGCCCTGACAGGGGCGATTTATGAGGCTGGTAATGCTTCCCGAAGCACTCCTGTACAAATGCAGTGTGGAATGCCCAGAAGGAATTTTTATTGCACTTTCAGTTGGGAAATGATTACTTGGAGCAATGCGACTTACTCGCTTTCTCTTTAAAATACAACGGTTTTAAAGCGGTGCACTGTAACACTATGTTTACATTTCTAAACGTGAGACCCCTTTAAGGAGTTTTGTAACTCCTTTATTGATTCACAAGGATAATAAATCGTCCATTACCAGCCAGTAACATGGTCCATTTACTGGTACACTATTATTGAAGGTGGTGGGTTCCTTCCTTAAACTTGTGTATGCGTGTGTTGACAGGATAAAGTGGCCAACACATGGTGCAGCTTGAATGTCCTGATAAAGATCAAGACCATCCTCTCCACTGAGACCCAGCTGTATCTCAGGTAATCCCCCAGTCCATCTCTTTCTCACTCTTCGTTAGCCTTCTTCGGCCCTTATCTCTGTCTCTCTACCTCTCGTTATCTATCTCTCTCTGTCTCTTTATCCCTCTAACTTTCTCTCATAGGGCTTGTTTACATTACGAGAGAAAATAAGACGCTCATCTCAGTTTGCGCGATCATTTCCATAGTGTTTGAATTTACACCGGTACAGTATGTTGGAGATGTAACACGCAGGACTTTGTCCGTCCGCCGCTGGAAAATCAAGTGATATGCGCTTGGACTGTCCAGAAACCTGATACAGCTCTGACACAATTGTCTTCACACTTGCAAAACTCTAGGGGGGGCTAAATTGAAAATGTGGCGCACGCTACCTCAGAAAGTGTCGTCTCGTGCGATTGATATCTGCAAGTTTACACAACAAAATAAAGTAGCATCTCGAGTCTTCTTCAATAAGTCTTGGAAAGTGTAGCATACTGTAAACAAGCCCTGAGAAGCTTCACACAAGAGACACTGTTATAGGGGTGTGAAAATAAGATTATCCCTTGTAATAATATGAGAGAGCCACTTCTGAATACTGAGCACTACCAGCTGCTATGGGCTGTTAAGGGCTCTCTGACTTCGGGAAATCTCCTCATGAGACTTCACATTTGGAATCCAGAGAGAAACTATTTGAACCATTTCTGGGAATCAGCAGATAGACAACCTTTTTGTGACAGTGTTATAGCAGTCAAAGCTCTAATAAGGTCCTTGTGAATGAAGAGGCTTCAGCCAGTCAAAGAATAATGCTGTCATCATGGCTTTGTGCTTGAATAACCTGTGGGGCTATTATTTGGGATGCTGTGTGAATAACCTGAGGGCAATATTTCAGGTTCCATGTGAATAACCTGTGTGCTGTATTTCGGGGTGCTGTGTGAATAACCTGTGTGCTGTATTTCGGGGTGCTGTGTGAATAATCTGTGTGCTGTATTTCGGGGTGCTGTGTGAATAACCTGTGTGCTGTATTTTGGGGTGCTGTGTGAATAACCTGTGGGCTATATTTAGGGGTGCTGTGTGAATAACCTGTGGGGCTATACTTAGGGTTGCTGTGTAAATAACCTGTGGGGCTATATTTAGCGGTGCTGCATGAGTAACCTGTGGGCTATAATTTTGGGGTGCTGTGTGAATAAATTGTGTGGCTATATTTAGAGGTACTGTGTAAATAACCTGTGGGGCTATATTTAGAGGTGCTGTATGAATAACCTCTGGACTATATTTTGGGGTGCTGTGGACGGACACGTTTCAGACAGACTGTTAAGACCAGGAATGAACTTGGACTTCCAGGGCTTGAAAAGACTAGATGTTTTTGGTTACGGTGGAATGTTGTAGTTGTTTTGAGGGCCATAGACATCCAATATTTACCACGGGTCTTCTGGTTTGACTGGGGTTTACAGGAACCAAGCGGCATGGTTGGGTTTCACCATGAGGGTTCAGTATCTGGGCTGGGCCACTCACCATCTGGACAGATTTATTGGCGTTTCTATAAATGATGCCTGATTAATGGATTCCACTATTGTTATCTTTTCAGCTTGGCCGCCACTCTCCTAGCTGCCCTACCGTCGTCTGTAAAACTATTAACCAAACCTACGCTGTGGCAGTTCAAACTTGCCTTGGTAAGTGAGTAGGTGTCCTGCTGTCTGATGGTTGATTACAGAGAATGATGTAATGCTAACCTGTAGAAAATGGTCATTTTAGGTCAACTCCTCTCTGGCGTTCTTCCTCTTCTCCTTTCAAGTTCACGAAAAGTCAATCCTCCTGCCTGCCTTGTGAGTAGCAGAGTAAGGACGTGTGCCTTTCCTGCGGTTCTTAATAATTTACCTCACCACCATGCATATAAAAGACCAGGGCTAGGCTTACCAAAGTTTTACTGTTAATGGGATTTGGTCACTGGTTTTGTATATCTGTTCAACTAGATTAGGCTTATTGTTGCTTTATTTTCTTTAGGATTGTGTCTTCCACCTGTCTCTGAATCAGTCAGTAATGCAAGTCCAGTACAGGACGAAACCCAAGTACACAGTATACTTTAGACCAGGGCTCAGTGTTTGTTTTTAATGAAGTATGCGCCATTTGAAAGTACATGCCTCCGTTTCTGCTCCACTTCTTTGTCTGCTTCTAGACCAGTCTGCCTGCTGTTAGGTGACCTTCCTCTGCCAGCCGTTTGGTTTCTACAGGCCTCCACATTCAGGTAAAAGGTACTTTTCCCCTGCTGCTGATGGAACACATAGTGGACTAATATAATGTGGGAAACGCATGAACTTAGCCTTAAGATTCCTTTAGGAAACTGGCCGTTTAAAGTTAAAGGCCAAAGGGAAAACTATTCAAAAAGCCCAAAGTACAGTCCTTTACATTAAATGTAACTCAGAAACTGCTGTAGAAAAAAATAAAGATAAAAATTGAGGCTGTGTGAGGACGGCAGTTGCAGAGGAAAGGAAGAGGGGCTGACTACTGACTTTCACCCCAGCTGTCGTGGAATTCTTCCGGCAGTACTAATTATTGTGCGCGTGGTTTAGAATGGGGATATCTGTGGATTACACTGCATAGCTAGCATACCTCTCCGCTAAGCAGATTTTGTATAGGGACAGTGGCTCATTCTGTAGGTCTCCTTCAGTACAGTCGTGCTGACATGGCCTGCATTGTGCACCTCCAACCCGCCCGCCGTCCAAGACATACATCTTTTGTTCGTGCGAATCCAAAACATAATTGCATCATTTACTGCTTAAGCACAGTTATTGTAAGAGTGGCTGAACGGCAGCACGGGGGTTTGTCGAATCGGAAAAGTATGTATTGGTAAAACGTTCAGGGTATTTGTTTTGCAAATGAATGGAGGTTTGTGTTGGATTTAAGTAGGCGCTCCTACTGCTTTTCTGAATTGTAAACATGTCTTTATGTGGCCCGGTCAGAGTTTATCCAGTGAGGTTGTGTGTTTTTTGGGAGACAATGTTGTTATACTTCCTCAACCCTCCCGTCCACAGCATGCTGCCGTTGTTCCTGAAGGACGGTCTGTTTGTGCCGTACGCGGTCACCTCGTCAGCCTTCGTGTTCTACAGCGTCTACCTGCTCTCGGCCCTGGAGCACAGCTCGGAGGAGGAGCTGCGTCTGAGGCCCTACCGCCGTCTGGTCTGCCTCCCCCGCGTGGACCTCGGACGGACCGCCCGGTGGATGGTGAGTGGCCTAGCGGTGTAAACACCCAGCCCTGTGTGCCCGCCCCCACCGCCTGTGATACAACTGGAAAGTATTTATTAACGGCAACAAATAGATCGGTCCGATTGCAAACCCAACGGAACGCATTACCGGACGGAAATCTGCAAAGTTGTCAGTTGAAGCAGTGGGTGTCCGGTCTTATCTGTACCCGGCTCGAGTTACTTCAAATGAGGACCGTACACAGCCACACGCCGGGGAAGAAGAGCTGGCGATCACAAGGTTGTTGTCACAGTCATTTAATAACCTGAACTGCATCAAGGCGAGAAGATACATATCCCTCCAGATGTATTAATATCATGTGCAAGGTACTGTAAACTGTGTACTCTGGCTAGGAGGAAAGCCACTGCCCAGGCTCTCTGAGGATTATTTATCACTTATTTATGTTCCAGGCGTCTGAAGTAGATTCCTGGGCCTGGTCAGCGCTGTTGCTGATCATTTCCTCCCTTGGCAACAGGAGATCCCATCCCCTATATAGTGTATAGTGGACTTCTTTGACCAGAGCGCTTTATGTGGTGTAGAAATGACCCAGGTCAAAAGTGTCCAGAGCACATCCCACAGTTAAGGGATGGGCCCTTAAGATGGGTGCCATTTATGTCTGGGACATAGCCAGGGGAGTTCAGGGGAGATCATGAGGAAGAGGTCTTTTTATAGAGCGTGTCATTAACACAGGTTAGCCTAGATATATTTATTTACACAAGAGGCATAAAGGAGGAGACTAGGTCAGGGTTGGGTTTCACGGGGTTGGTCTTATACAGAGGCGCTTACGCCACCTACACTCTCCTAAATAGACATGTTAATGTTGATCCTGCTGCTAACACCGTTTTGCCTTTCCGGTCGGAACGCACCAGCCGGGGCGAAAATAAATGTCAGCTTGTGATATGAGATCATCACACGGTGTCTCTTTAAAAACGGTTTCAATTGTATGACCAGGAACTTCATTCATTGGATGAATTAATGTAAGCTGTAATGAGGGTGTTATATGTTCGAATCACATGTCAAATTAAGCTTCATACTGAGATGAAACTGAGCCTGAGGGTATGACGTGATACGCTCCTGGCTTTGTGTTTACACCCTGTCATGGTTTAACTTCCTTTAAAAGAACTGAAGTCTCTCTCTCTCAATCTCCCGGGCAGTTCTACCTCTCCGTTGCGGCCATGGCTGGTTTGAGCTTTACGAGCGTGGCGTTGGCCCCTCCGGCCAGGCTGCCTGATTTGTTTCCCGTGCTGGTGTCTGTGTTCTCATTCCTCCACTTCCTCGGCCTCCTCCTGTACTTCAACGTGGTCCAGATTGCCGAGCCACCTTCACCTAGGAGGAAGAATCCAAAGAAAACAGAGTAGCTACCGCCTAGCGGAAAGAGGCAAATGAACTCAGCAATCATTCGACAGAACTGTGTACAGCTGCTCAAGATGCTAACCACCAAGTGCCGATAGAACTCTATGGTCAAACATTGGCATCTTTATTCCAGAAAGACTCAGCCCATCAAATATGAACAGTTGTTGTTTCATCAATGTCTAATTATGTACCTTAAACTTATAACAATTCATATTTTTTCAAGCAATTTTTTTTTCTAATGTTTTTACCATTTATTAAAATGATTGTACAAATTCAGTATTTCTCTTGAAAAATAATATCACCTCACTTATGACTTCTCAATTAACCTCTGTTTTACAGCCATATAACCAGCACATAGACCAGATTCACCCGAAAAACGATTTCACATAAAGTGTCCATCTTTTTCAAATCTTCCAGCTAGCTAAATCACTGGTGCTGATAGTGTTACGGTGTGTCATAGCAGGACAATTAGCCAAACCATGTATTTCAACCATTTAATTTTGCTTCATAAAAGATTAATTATAACAGCTACATATGCGGAGAGTCCACACAGCACACAGGGCTAAACACAAAAAAGCAGTGACAGTTTAGACAGGCCCTAAAACAAGGATGATGGAGGATGACATATCTGAACATAATGTCATAAAGCTTGAAATACCACAGAAAAAAAATAAAAGCGGTACAAGCAATCTTTTCCACCCTCGGCCTGTGAGTTAATGACCGGCATTAAAACAAAATCCATTCCAACTATAAATGTTATCGGGTCAGCGAGGGCCTGCTGGTATGCTGTGTTTCTGCAGTGGCTGCCCTGGAGCTACTAACACCAGTGAGGACGGGGAAGGCCCAGATAACCATATGCCTGGGGTTTTACCGGGACACAAGGGGGGGTAAATGTGACGATGTGGAGCCAAACATGAACAGATGTACACAAGAGCAGATTGATTATTTTACACATAACTAAACTCATTTTGTAACAGAATTATGCAAGCCTATTGTATTTGACTGGAAACCACACACAAGAAAATGTAAAACCATCGCGGTCAAAGCGTCTGCTCCATCTCAGCGGATTGTGTTGTGGAGGGGTAAGGCAGAGTGGGACCCGATGCGACGGGTGTAGGAGGCAGTGGGTGGCCAAGGGTGTGGGAATACCAAAAGCCCCTTGTAGCTCCAGAGGGCCAGTAGGAAAACATTAGTTTTGTTTATGGGGGTGCTTGCTTTGTCCTTCACACGGCCTCCAAGGGTGATAAAGTGAGAGTTATACGATCCACCTTGGGCAGGAATAGGAAATGTGTCTGTGTGCACCAGCTGTTGCTGAGGTCGCACAGGCTACTTGGGGCCTTGGCCTTCCCAGGCACTGCCAAATAAAGAGCCAGAGACTGAAGAGTGTGCGCGCACATGTACAGTGTGTGTGTGTTTATCTTCCAGGCCCATAATCCTTTCCTTTTCCAGGTATCTAGATGAAATGCGGGAGATGGATATCAAATAGCATCAGCTCTAATGGGACTGGGGCTTCGCTCACTGAAAGCACATCATTTTTACAGCGCCGCATCGCCGGCGTTATTGTAGAATCAACATTTGTCAACTAGAAGGGAGAGACTTTCTCCGGCGGACGGGGCCGGACGCGAACGTGTCTTGATGTCTATACAGTAACCGCCTTTTTTGCTTTCTGACACGTTAACCCCCGATGACAGGCAGCTTCTAAGACGTCACCCTGCCTCACGACTGACAGCTACGGATTCTATATCCATCACCCGGCCACCGTGGGGGAAACGTGCACACGCACAATGCCGTCTGAGGAAGGATGGAGAGCAGCTATTCCAGGTGCCGTCGGTGTGTTGAGATGAGCTGCTCTCCAAGCTGAAACCTGTAGGGGGATATAAAGACAGGAACGCATAAGTGTAATCCTTCTGTCTGTCACAGTTATTTCATACCACCACATTCAATAGGAAGACTTGCACTGGTTTGTGTAGGTATAAACAGGAGGACAATAGAACTAGGAACGTGTTGTTGTTCAAGCAGACATTGATGAGTGTGTTACAGTATAAGGTATCTTCAGACCTCCTGTTTTTGCACTTTAAAAAGATGAAGCTGTAGGCTCAATAAAATGATGAGGTTTTGTACCTTTATAAGCCCATTATGGATTTCAGGAATTCAGCAGAACTGCCAGTTAGGACCACACCTGCAAAATGATACACTTTCTCATTCAGAAATTAAATGCAGTAACAGCTTTTATTTTGCAGTTAAATTTTGTTAGCAGTAAAATAAATACTTTCATTTGATATTTTTAAGTACTTCCCTTAATGACTACAGTTTAATATTACTAGAAGGGGAGGAATTTTTGTTTTTTACCTGAAGCAGGACAAAATCCAACAACCT
Organism: Esox masquinongy; assembly: GCA_016801175.1. Classification (NCBI taxonomy): domain Eukaryota; kingdom Metazoa; phylum Chordata; class Actinopteri; order Esociformes; family Esocidae; genus Esox; species Esox masquinongy. The sequence goes on from JACXGI010000861.1 coordinate 47,745, forward strand.
AGTCGGTGTCAGAAATCATACCTGAAGGACTGCATAGTCTGCAACCCCAGAAGGCAATCGAACTGCTTCAATTTCACCAAAACAGCCTCTAATATAATACACAGCTCTTCAATCAGTTGTGTGTTTTAATCAAAAAGCATAAAACTTCTCCCGAGCAGGTGGCATGTGTCTGAGAAGGAGAGAGGATTGATGTGGCGGATCGTGAGGAGACCTGGGTCATAGCACCGAACCTGGGACACCCACCCATCTCATCGCTTTTATTACATTTAAGGAATCCTGTCTTTAATACAGCCCATTACTGCTGACATACAAATCTTTCAACATGGACCGTCTAAGGCCTGATCAATTGTTATACTGCTGAGCTGTCCCCCTTGCTCCTCATTTTGTCATCTGAAAATGCATATTGTATAGGATTTTCTTATAGAAAAACTGCAATAAAAATCCGTTACTGCCCAGGAGATGTGCGCGCGATGGTGGGTTGCCCATGACTAAATGCTTCGGTGAAACTAAAATTTGTTTCCGTGGTAAGCAGAACTGTTTAAATGTTATTTATTTTTATGCTCCTAAGAAAATATATTGTGAAGTGCAACATTGATTTAGAACATAACAATGTCTCTGTATGGGTCGGAGGGGGAGAATTTATGAATCCTTTGCACAACTCCTTTAATTGAATTTTCCAAATCTCTCACCACACACAAATAATCAATACCTTCTGCTGAGGTGCCTTCACTTTTCAGTTCTGTAGTCATCAGCAGATACAGCCAGACTCCCTCCTCCCTCCTGGGGAATTTGTAATGCCTGGGCAACCTTGTGGATTTATGTCTGCCTGAAGCTGGATTTCTCACGAAAAGCGACTTCTCCAGAATGCTCACCGAAACTTTTGTAAATCCTGAAGAATGGCCGTGAGCTCTTCAATGCCACGGCGCTGGCAGGCACGTTGCAGAAAGAAAAAAAAAGGTTGCCGCTTGCTACTGTCTGTAACTAAACCGTGTTATCAGGGCCTAAGAGCGAAGGAGGGACGACCCGTCGGGGGAAGCGAAGTGGGTCAGAGTTTGGCTGCCGAATTTAAAATATCCTTGTCGATTGACTCAGCTGCCTTGGCAGTATGTGAGGCCTGCCCTGGCACGGAGCTGTGGCTGCTTGAGGCTTCGCTTGGCCCTTGAGACGGAGTCAGAGTTACAGCTAACAGTTTGAATCATCTCCACATGGCCTCTGAGACGGAGTCAGAGTTACAGCTAACAGTTTGAATCATCTCCACATGGCCTCTGAGACGGAGTCAGAGTTACAGCTAACAGTTTGAATCATCTCCACATGGCCTCTGAGACGGAGTCAGAGTTACAGCTAACAGTTTGAATCTTCATCTCTGCATGGTTCAGGTAACAGAGGTGACTTCTCAGTCTCCAGCCACATGACAGTCATGCTGAAATCACAAAGCAGTCTGGCCGGGCTCTGCCTTCTCACTGGAGCTCTCTGTAACCGTAGAGACACAGCTACATCCGACCGGGAGCACAGGGCTCGGAACTTGTTTTTTTCCTCCAAGTTTTACAATCAAACAATAAGAGCCTCAGTTCTGTGAATTAGTCAGCCTTAACAGAGTGTCTTTGAACTGACTCATTTTGACCCGAATGGGGTCGGTTCTTCTTCACTAGAACTGTTGGTTTATATGTTTGCTCGCTTCATGGCAGCACATTGGCTTTTCCTGGAGAGTGCAGCCGGAATAATCCAATCACCAAATCAGATTTGTATGACATTGCATTCATTGTAGATTGCTGTTAACTGACAATGTCAAAGTCAGACAGCTAATTAAAAGACACAATACAAAATGTATAAATCCATAGTTCTCAGGGAAAAACTGATAAGAGGTGAAATTGACATACTCCACTACTACTGTTATAACTACTCCTTCAGCTATTTTCAAGGATTGTGGTGACAGCAGTGTTATGGTTATGCTTGACATTGACCGGGGTGGGTGTCAGTATTAAAAGACATTAATTGGCAAAACCCAGGTAAAAAATGGGAGTAAAAGTTGCATGAGTCTTTTTAACTAACAACTAAATACATCATAATGTCAAAGACACGCCAGAACGGCTATCCGAGCGATTTTGAGCGTTTACGGGTGGTCAAGTCTCAGTGCTTAAATTTCTTGAAATCAGAGCTTTGAAGGTTTCTGTCCATCTGTCATTCCCAACCAGATTTACAGAGCTGTGAACATTTATTAGAATCCCTGAAGCTTATTCACAGCTGTAACGGCTACCAAAAAATAATTCCAACAAGTATTTGCTGGCCAGGAGGTGACAACATCAAACCAATCTGTAATTTTTCATTCGGATAATCGTTTTCTTGGACATCTGATAGAATTTCTTCTTTTGACACTTTTAGACTGAATGGAGGAACGTTGTATGGGCTGTAAATGTGGCCTAGAGGTCAGAGAACGCAAGCCTAGGTCTTGGGTGTCACAACCAAAGAGTCCAAACTAATACTTTACACCAGACAGCAAACCATGTCTAAGTCAGGCTCCATCTCTCGCAGCACAGATATATACTTAAAGGTCCGTGCTCAACACTCTTCTTCCTCCTCCTGTGCCTCGAATAACATTTTGTTTACTTTAAATGTGTCAAGGCTACAAAGGAGTGGTTCTCCTCCCTGGGCTATCGACATTGACATTGTACACTTTGCTGTTGTAAAGGGGTACATGGAGAACTGAGATGTTTCAAGCTCCAGCATGTGATACAAAATGTGACATTCCTTCGGTGTTGGGCCACAAGGCAACGCGTTAGACTTCTTCACTGTAACTAATTAAAACAATTTCCAATGACTTTATCGGAAAACAAGCCTGACTTTGCCGACAATCCCCCTATTCATTTACTACAAATCACCATTATGTGATTGGATCACAAGTAGAGCTTTGCTGGAGGCATAGTGTGTGCTTGAAATAATCAAATTTATTATCTGCCTGGGAAACCGAGCAAATGACTGTTTGTGTTAGGAAAACAAAATGTTGTTTTTCGAAGATTACAGTTTTTATCGAAAAAACAGAGACAAAGACACACACATTGAGATTGAATGGATGCAGTAGAAATAGACTGACTGAATTCTGTAAAAATAGACTGATTGAATACTGTAGAAAGGGGATGAATTCTGCAGAAGCAGTGCAGAAGAAATGATCAGATCAGTGCCTAGTAGATGTTTCAGAATAAGAGTCACATCGTTCAGACGGATCCTTCTAATCGGTGTAGCTCTTCCTGCCTCAACCTGTCCACATGTCTGCTCACAGATTATGACAGATAATTTAAACCAATTCAGTCCAGAACCTAATTCATCTGACGTGTGTATCACGGACAAGACAACGACGCTACTGTGTGAAAATACAACTATTGATTTTATGGGTGTTGTTATTGGACGGGTTGTAAGGAAAGGCACCAACACACAGCCAGACTTGTTTTAGTTTAAATGCAGCTAATGTTTTGGCCCTACTGACCTTCCCCTGAGCGTATATCATTTGATCATAAAATGTCGATTAAAGCGTCAAACACCCCTAACCACGCTTGGCAGAAGGTTTTCAGAGAAAATGTAATTGTGTCAATAAAGTACTGTTTACCTTGAACACCGTTTAAAAGTTTATTACGTAATTAGAGTGTCAATTACCTTGCATGGGGCTCTGACCGGAACTATCCACGCTACGACAGGACTCTGCTTGGGCTGCTGAAGATACAAGTTCTGGATTTTAGTGAAATGTTGCACATAAACAAGCATACTGACAAATAAAAAGTGAGGTGAAAACTACATATTTTATAACAATGACTTTGCCCTAACTAACCTTTGACCCGTACTTCATTATTCTAATTTGAGAAACAAAGACTTTTGTTAGTTATTCTTATTGTTTTTAACATATACAATTTGTTCCACTGAAGCTTTTTAAATGGCTCTTGCCATCAAACTGCTGTATGGATATAGTAAGTGGTTAAATCCTCACTTACTAAGCTCTTTGTGTCTCCTGAGTTCAGTCTTGAGTTCAGCTGAGCCTCTCGAGAAGAACCTGTTCAGCTCACTGCTGCCCTCTGCAGTCTGATGGCACAAACAGCTCCTAGTCACTTTTGGTCAGTCAGGCATATGAATAGGGTGAGCAGTGGCAGTTCCGTTATTAACTAACATCACAAATATAAACTGTCTCTATGGTGACAGTCACAAAAATACCTGAGAATACCAGCTAGGAATCAAGACCGAGGCTGTCATACACTGAAACTCCCATTGGTCCTAAATTAGAGTGGATGTTTCCTTTAGGTGGTGAAATGATGGGAAAAAGTTAACTTACCATTATTTGCTCCAGCTCTTGCCTTGCCTTGAGAAATGCTGCTACTGATCCTTCCAGTTTAGATCTGATGGCATGTAGTCTGGTCCAAAAGAATTGAGGTCCAAATAAAGGAACAGTGAAATGCATTAACATAGTAGGTTAGGGATGTAGAATGGCACTACATCGACAAAGGTGAAATCCCCATAATAGTATCTCATGAGGACAGCAGGGCCATGTCGAAATAGAAACATTGAAATAGATTCTTCTTAAATGACTGCACTATAAAATTCTAAACTAATGCTTGTCTTGATGGATAGAACGGAATCAAAATGGGTATGCTTTGGGGAAGGAAATGGCCCTTGTCTTAAACTACTCTTATCCAACTATTTTTAGTGCTATGTAAATCACTGATGATTTGACCAATGATGAATCCACTCCACAGCACGTTTCCTGTCATTAAATTCTGATTTGTCATAATGACCATCAGCCAAGTGTGGCAATTGATATATCCAGTGATAATAAAGGCAGACCTCCCCTTCTTTCCCAGTCTCAGAACATGGTTTCCTTCTTCGGTTTACACTGACTCAGCTTAAACAATCAACAAATACAATGTTGTTCTATATGGCTAGCTTACCCTATAGCACTGCTGTTGTGTACATGAACAAGAAGAGACACTGCGAGGTGTCACAATACTCACTTTTCAACTTCTGTCTGTGGCACCTGCGGTTTACGTGAATATTTCTTAGCTTTTGCTTTACCTGTCAATGAAGTACAACAGTCTAAGACCATTTTCATAGATGTTGACTGAGCTATAAGGTTGGTCATCTGAAGCTGTACTGTACCAGCTGGCGAGGCGGCAGTGGGACTCAGTTGACAGGTCCCTGTCATAGGAGAGTAGTTTCTGTTCGGGGCATGTCGCTTGGCTGGCGTCTGCTTGGGGCACACAGATCCACAATTAACACATGTAGCTAAACGTTACATTTACATTGTCTTCTGGTTATGTTAATTAACTATAATGTTATGACGCAGAACTGTTTGGACCACAGGAGGCTGGTGACAGGAGGACGGCCCATGATATCTGCCGTGGAGTGAATGGCCCGTTATTAAACACACGAAAATCGTGTACTCGATGTGACTGACACCCTTCCGTTCATTTCATTCCAGCCATTACTAAGAGCCTGCCTTCGCTAATTAAGATGCCACCGGTGGTCAGAACTCCTACAACCAAAGAATTGCAGGAATGAATGCTAGCTAGTAAGGCTATACATGTTGTTACTTTGAATAAAAAGTCAAATATACTCAATCACTGATGTTTTCTTTAACAACTCACATTTTCAGGGTGCTCCAAACAGAGTGCTCTTTTAACTCTGTGAAAACAGTGGGGATTATTTTAAAACATGAAGTGTGTTTTGTATTGAAACAAGGTATTACACAGTTATTACAGTCCATGAGCCAGACCAAATTTCATGACACTTTGCGGTAGAAAAGCTTGGATGGTATGATTTTTCAATCATAGGCTATATGATACCATTTCAATAAAAAGGGGTTAAACAACAATGGAACATTCTGTTGATTGGATATCATACTAAAAACCAATGTACTGTATTTTTCTATTTTTGCCATCAGCTCTATTGAATTACCTACAATGGCTCATTTCTTAACAACATTGTCATAAAATGCTACAACTACATACTTGTTTCAGGGAAATCGGTCATACTGGAGAATAATATAGTCTGAAAGATTCAAAACTGGTGTTATATTGTTTGTATAGTTGGCACTTTTAAGTTCACTGTATAACACAACTTAGAATGCGAAGATGAACGGTACCCTCTGCAATTTGTTGACTTGTCACAAAAGGTTAACACAGAAATGTAAGAAATGCAGAAATCACGAAAAGAAAACGTTGGTGATTATACTCTTCTGTACCTTAACATCATGATCCAAGCTTTATGCTCTCAAATATTAAAAAGCATTACATTAAATGTTTCCTAATCACTTTTGGTTAGTTGATAAATTCAATAGAAACAATGCAACTGGTATGTAATTATCATTAGGGATAGTCCAGCTATGATTGAAAGATTTGGTTTGTGTTATATGGCCAATGTACCATGACAAAGGACTGTTTCCAAACACTTCATGCATAGTTCTTAAGAATAGCTCTTAGTCATGGTATATTGGTGTGGCAGAGTGGCCTAGCGAAGTGTTTACCAACCACACCGGGGGTACTAGGACCCCTTCAGGTACTTGAGAAGCCAGATAGATGAACAGGTAAAATGCAAAGGACATAAGTGAGTACGTCAGGTGGTTTTAGTACATGTAAAAACTCAGTAGGCGATAGTTACCAAAAAAGTTAGGAAACCACTGGCCTAGTAGTAGTTATAGCACCTGGCCATTAACTGACAGGTGAAAAATCACAAACATGGTAAACCATCTAGAAGACTTTGCCACACTAAAATGGCCTTTTGCTAAGTACCTTAAATTTGTTACTCGACCCCATTTACACTATACCTAAGCTTGATCAAAATCGTATTAGATAAATAGGCCTAGTCATCACGAATCAAAATATCAACATCGTAGGGTTTTCAAGTTATTTTGGGTTCGGGCTCTCAGTCCGCCTCTTTCTCAGTTCCAAATCAAACTATAATGTGTACATTTAGCTACATTGTATCACTGGTAAGTACCGTTGAAGAATCTATAGAAATCTAACTTAGATAAATAGATAACTTACGGCATTTTCATAAAGAACTTCTAAGACCAGTCCAAGGTTTAAAAATTTGGCGCGTTTGCAGTAGAATTTGTGTCCTCCTAAAACACAGGCAAAACAAAGTTTTATCCGTAGATTAATAGTAAACGTCATTACAATATATTTAATAGCACAGGTTACGAAATTCGTGTTGATTAAAAAAATATATGTTTACAGTTTTTTCATATATTTATATTAAGATTTTCATTGACAAAAAAAACTAGGAACTTTTTACGTTTAGTTCCTTCCGGATTCGTTTTCTCAGTACACAACGAAATACTTGTTTGGGCGAAGCGTTCAAGTGTTGTGGTAGCCTAGCTACAAAGCGTTAGCGTAACTACTGCAGCACAGGGTTCCCCGGAGCCACATTAAGACTTCCGGTTTACGAATTATGCTTTCAAAATAAAGGTCGGCGGTAAAACGCTATTTCTAAGAAACAAAATCCACATCTTCCTCAGCTCGGCATAGTGCATTATATTAAAATTATGTTAACAATGAAGAGGCTTACTGTTTTATTATGAAGCTGATCTTTTTGCTTTGTAACACATACCTCCTCTTAGAGTGACATGACAGCAAAAATGTATTAAACAGTAATGCAAGTTAAACAGACGTTTGCATAGTAATGGATATAATAAAAAGGGGAGTATTATGGTATCTGCAACAATAGCAACCAGAAGACTGATGTTGCACTTCCGTCATAAATAACATGATATTATATGGTAGGCAGTAGATGAAATAACGTGGTACAAAATAGCAGGTCATTGCAGACTACAATAATGTAAGCAAGAAGTGGAGGAAGTAAATAAACTCAGCTGAAGTAGAACATACTATAATGATGACTAGGGACACACTCATTTTACAGAACAGAACACACCTCAAAGCTACAAGTCGGTTGGAAGGATAACACTAAATGGGGGGGAAAAGATTAGCTAAGCGAAGACCCTTTATAGCCCGATGAGAGGATTGGGCAGCCAGGTCACTAGGCCTGCCCTAGGAACAGTGCATGCACTGGTTTAGCAGTGAGGCTGCATGGCTGACACTGATTAGATTGGTATCAACTTGACTATCTCTCACTTAAAGGCTGAGAGATGTTTGCAGTAGTGATAATGAGACATCCTGGAGCCTGAATCTAGTAAATAAATTAAAATGTAATGTCCAGAAGGGTGAATTATTGTACAGTCACCCCTAAATAGCATACATAACTATGACAGGTTCAGACAACCCATGTGTCTGTACCATTACAAGTCAGCAAGGAGCAGACCAAGTGACAGAGTGCTAAAAGTGTCCATCCAGGTTGTCAATCAGTGTAGGGCCAGTCCACTGCAATAAAGCAGGTGCTGGGGTGGCCTACCCACAGAGACGACCAGGCGCGGAGTGAGGCCAGAAGGGACCCCAGTGCCAGGGCAGGCAATGTGGTGGTAGCTCCCTAAGCAGGAAGGACAGGGCAGGGACCAGGGACCCAAGCAGCTCCTAGGAGAGGCCCAGCAGTAGATCTAATGTAACGGCATAAACAGGAGTCAGTGCTTCCAAGTTAAAGTCCACTGAGGGATCAGCTTGAACCTTGTGTATATGGGGTGGACGGCCGTTGGGGACATGATTGGAAAAACACAGTACTTTATAAAACATATTGGTTATTTTTTTCTGATTTGAGACCAAATAAAAGGTTTCATTTCCATACATCGTGCCATATACTGTAATCAGTGAGCCCCGGCATCTATTTGCGGGGAACTTTTATTTCTTATATATGAGACTTTGTGACCTGGACGTACTTTTTTGGTGTTGCTGACAATACGCTTGTGCTTGCGTGTTGTAACGTAGCACTATGTATATAACAATGTAGCTAGTTTAATCCAGATTTGCTTGCTTGTTGAACAGCTAACGTAGATTTTTCACGGTAGGCTATGTCTCGGCAGGCAACTTCACTGTCGGTCGAGGTGCAGAAAGGCACCGACCAGGAGACTTTCTACACGCACTGCAGAGCCGCCTACCTCGCTGTATTTAGGTCTAGTTTAGCCAGCATCACTTCCAAGCAACAGCTATGCCGTGGTAAGTAAACATTCCCATCACATGTCATCATTAGTTCCATCAGTGAAACCAAAGGCTAACGTCTTCCCCAACTAGGCTATTGATGGAGCGTCAAACACTTTTAAGGGAATTAGAGGAAGTTAAGTAATAGATCGATAGATAAATAGATCATTGCTTTTTGCACCTGTAAGAGTAGTCCTCTGCCACCTCATAATTGCTTACTTTAACTCTTAAGTAGAATGTTTAACTCTTAAGTAGCCTTTGTCCAGTTAACGCGCACTCACATTAAATTGTTTTATCTACTACTGAGCAAACTCTTACCATGATTGGTTTAACTGTTATGAATATGTGTACATTAATACACGTTCAATTCATAGTTCTCCAACAGGCTGGCAGAAATCCATCCCAGGCAACTCTGAATAAACACTGGACTCAGACAACCACAAAGTTGAATTTTGATGATTTCTGTGAGATACTAAAGAATGAGAGGCCAACAGAAGAAAATGAATTACTGCTGGCCTTCAAAAATTTGGATCTCAATGGGGATGGTTATATCTCTCACACTGAACTACAGAATGTCCTAACTTCAGTAAGTACATCCTGTTGAAATTACTTTACAGCATCCTGATATTTTAAGATACTTGTCATCAAATGAATTAAGATTCTTACACATAACAGTATATGGAAACATCTTTATTAATCAGTATAGTGTCTTACTCAAAATTGATCGTGAAGTTTACTGATTTTGTAGAGAGGTGAGAAGATGACTCCAGAGGAAGTGGATGCCATTTTTTCATTAGCTGATGCCAACAGAGATGGCAAATTGGACTATGCAGAGGTAAGATTGGGATGAAAGTTTGCAGGGCTGCTTTTCCTCATTGCACATTAACAACTTTTCTTGGTAGGTTGAGTGCCACTAATCTCAGTCATCATTGTTGGCCCAGAGAATGCTCTACTTCGGGCACATAGGTTTAAATACTTCCTAACCGGGAGAGCTGAAGGGGTAAAAAATAGAAGCAGAACGCCTTGGCAAGATGTTTATCAGAGTACCCACCTCGATTTCTTACTGTCCCGAAGCCCGTAGGATTTGCTGGAATGAAGCAAGGCCATAACTGCTAATTGGACATCTCAAAATTGTGTAGAGAAATATCGAGTTACAATTCCTTTTCAAACTAACTAAGGAGTGAGTTTGCCCGCTTGTTCTTAGCTCAGTTACATGCATGCCTTTACAACACTACACATCCCACTTACCTATATGTCTGCTTACATCCAGTTCTGCAGACTGTTGCTATCCACTGTAGAGCAGTGTCGGTTTGCAGCCCTGGAGAGATTGGAGACTGACGCCAAGATGAAGAGGCAGAACTTTGGCAACCAGTTGGACAGCCCTCCAAAGACTTCAGCACCTGCTGCTGTACCTGCCCCCCAGCCACCAGAGATGCCACAGAAAACCGAGCTAGACTCTACATTAAAGAAAGGTAATTCAGAAGTGTGTATAGGAGTACTAGCCTAGAACAACGCTGTGTTTGTGTGTTTGTGTTTGTGTACACACAAGGATTTAATAGTAGCTGCTGTGGTACAGAGAGTTCCCCACAAAGCCCACTGTTATTTTCCGGAATAAATAACTGAGGTAAAAAAGACATTCAATTATTATAAATATCTATCTGACTTATTTTGGGATGTGCAGATCACATCTTATACATATATTTTCTCAGTGCACAGAGAATGGTCTACTCAGGCAATTGGGGCTCCTTTATTAATGTGAGATCAAAGTAAATCATTTTCTGAAAGATGACAATGATCACAGTATTCTACTTAACTGAGTACAACAACATATTGAAATAGCTCAAACTTAAGATATGAGTGCACTTAATATGTGAAACATTAAACCTGTCCAAATCTTGAACATTTTGAATGGTCAAATCATCCAGTAGATTGTATGGGCATACTAGAACACATCCATCCATATCATCATGACAAAGTAAATGTTTCCTAAAATTTCCTTAAAGTATATAGCGTGCCGTCAGATTTGTATATTTCCTTCACTGCACATTATACTAAAACACGCGCATGTACACACATATACACACTGCTTTTAAGTGCCCTCCTCTGTAGAGTAGTGATATGTAATAAGTAATAGGTCTGTTATTGATTGATTCTCCTCCCCTGAATAATTTAATTAAGACACTCCATATATCACAATCTTTATAAACAACTGTGATTTAGGGCTCATTATCCCTTCTATTATGAGATGGTTTAACAGAGGGAGGGTTGAGGGCGTGATACTACCTGTGTTCTGCATTGAGATGAGGACAATACACAGGGTTCAGATACTATTTAAAATATTTGAAAGGACTTAAGCTGGACTTAATCCAACAAATTTTTCTTTTTCACTGCCTATTTCATTAATAAATGTCAGTCTTATCACATTCGTTAGCGACTGCTCTAGTTATGGTACATCTGTTAGTTTGCCCATTTGAGAATCTTGTGGTTGACAGTTTCCGTAATCAGTAGACAGCGACGGAATGTGCATGGTTTGCATGGCAGAGCAGTGCCTAAGAAGGTATTCAGTCTAGTAGTTTGAATTTGATTCGGGTGGGTAGGTGTAGCATCAATGATGGGTGTCAGCTTTGGCTGATACATGCTCCGTTCTACATCCATCTGGAGCTGCATGTGACCCAGTTGCGATGCGGATTAACTAGACTAGCAGGTGTGAAACGCAGGCAGGTGTGAGTGATAAGTAGGACAAGGAATCCATGTTTGGTTCTGACATGGTGTTGGGTGGTAGCATTAAAACCTTTTGGATTTTATTTTTTATTGAGCACTGGTCAGCAAAACAAATAACGACCTTTCCGCCGGAACTGTCGCCCGTCCAACGAAATAAGGTAGAGGTTGCTTAAACGGGTACGTTCATTACCGCAGTACAAGTACAAGTACGGAACGTGTTTACAATGGCCTGTTGAAGTCTACCACCCCTGGAACTTTTTCATATTTTGTTGTTAGCGCCTCAGAGTTTTATGCTTTTTAACTAGGATTTGTTTCTGCTTACTTTTATGAAGTTATATATTAAAAATACAAAACCAAAATATCATAATTTGATAAGTCTCTACCCCACTGAATTAATAGTTGGTGGAAGTATCTTTGGCAGAAATTTCATGTCTACGTCTGTTGAGATAGGTCTCTACTGTAGCTCAAAGATTTAGAAATATTTGACCGTTCTTACATACAAAACTATTCAAGCTCTGTGAAGTTCCTTGAGCACCAATGGACACGAAAGTCATGTCACACATTTTCGATTGGTTTTAGGTCAACGCTGTGTCTGGGCCACGAAAGGACATTTATCTTTTCATTCCCTAACCACTCCGCTGTAGCTTTGACTGTTTGCTTTGGGTCGTTGATAGGAGAACTTCGATCCCAATTTCAGGTTTCTTGAGGAGGGCTGCAGATTTTCCTCAAGGAATTTTCTTTTCTTGACCGCACTCTTATGGAGATTGAACACCTAAAAAATCTTTATACCAATCCCCTGACGTCATCCACAACTTTGTTCATTAGTTCTTCTGAAAGCCCCTTGCTGCTTATGGTTGATTGTTTGCCATCCAACAGAAAAAAACTACAAAAACTGCTGACTTAATTCAGAAATCATGTGAATCTTTATTACAAATTGACAGAGGTAGAGGCCAGTTTTGTTAGTTGTGATTTTGAGCGTGATTGGTTACACCTGAGCTAATTTAGTATTGCTGTTTAAAGGGGTGTAGAGAACTATCCCGTTAGGATATTTCAGTTTACTCTTTTGAATATTTAATTTCATGATCCTGAAATAATTTAATTTAAATGTGGAATATAATGTGTATATGAGTAAGAAAAAAATGCATGAAAATCTGAGCCACTGACACAATGAAATGTGAAAGAATTCAAGGATGTTGTAGATTTCTATGGGCATTGTACACATACATTGACAGTATACTTGACAACACAAGCTTTTGTAGGGCTACAGCACACGTGGCACTCCAGACTGGCTTAAGCAAACAAGCATAGGAAAGATTTCAAATGGTCTTTGAATAAATTCAGTTCTGAGCTGGGGCCAGGCAGGGCGAGTCATTGCTTAAAGTGGTTTGTCTGCTCATGTTATTGATTGGGGCGAACCTTTCACCGTTCACTGGAGACCGGGAGGGATTCCACAGACATCAAGGGAAAGGCCTCTCTAACCACAGCTGCAAAAACACGAGTTGAGATACCAGCTGGTCTATCACATTATTGTGCTTCTGCCGTTTATTGATGTATCCCCCTTTACATGCAAAGATGCTTTTGAGTGGACTTGACCATGCAAGGCTTTTCAATGTTCAAAATGTTTTGACAGGTCATTTGGCTGTAGGTTTTGTTCTTGGGAAAAATTCCACAGTACAAAATAGTCTCCATTTCCTTAACAGTTGCAATTATGTCCTTAACAGAGCCCTGTCATCAATACACATTAGATTCTTAAGAATAAGTTGATAGTGGAGACGTTTTATTTAACTGGTATGTCATTAAAACGTCCTTCTCATTATTCTGCATCTCTCTTCTGTCGTCTGAGAAACAATCAAGTCCTTCATTATTGAATTGGTATTTTTTGTTTCCATTGGCAATCCAGGAAAAATTATACAATATAATGGATTGGAAGAACTGTGATTTGTGTCATTTGGAATGTCTGCACTTAAATTAATTAGGATAAGTTTGAGTTTTTCCTGGCTGAAAAAAGCAAAGGTGGTACCCCAAACCCCGCTACCCCACGCTCTACCAGACACCCCTCTGTGATATACTTCATATAATATCTGGATGCCCCTCTGTGATATACTTCATATAATATCTGGATGCCCCTCTGTGATATACTTCATATAATATCTGGATGCCCCTCTGTGATATACTTCATATAATATCTGGATGCCCCTCTGTGATATACTTCATATAATATCTGGATGCCCCTCTGTGATATACTTCATATAATATCTGGATACACTGTGATATGGGTCATTCTTCAACTAGCTGAATTTTTGTGTCCTTGGCAGAAATAAAACAAACAAAAACACATTTATTTTTTATTTTTGTCAAACTTACTTGACACCAAAAGGAACATACAAAAATTAAATGATAGGCCAGTCATTATTTTTATTATATAAAAATGGCCTTTTATATGTAGTTTTTGCCGTATTGCCTTTGTCCCTTGGCCAGATTTTGCACATTCAACCCTGCTTAATTTTGAATTTAATGATGTTGAATTTAATGTCTAATATTAACTTAAAATACAAATGGCACATAAATGTCCATTTTAATGAAATGTATCATGTTTTGTAAGGTTTATTATTATTTTGTCTTTTTTATAAAAAGAACACCTGTCCCTTGGGGTCACTGTCATATATATCCATCACGCAGTATAAAATGTAAATTCAGGGAGTTCTTTTAAGGTTTGTATACTTGGTGACCACAGCAATAGTCATGTGCCTGGAAAGCACATGGCTGGAGGACAGAGTTAGCTCCATGGAGGGAACTGAAATAAGAATAAATCAAGGTAAGTTTTTGTTAAATCAAGAATATGTTTATTGGCTGTCATTTCCAAACAGCTCATATTTTCTTTAAATGTACAAATAATATGAAAAATAACATTTTTTATTGTGTATTTTGTTTATTTAATGCTAACTCTGCTAACGGACATTAGCAAGCTAATAGATTGTGCTAGTTTTTAAAAAACCTGACAAAATGTCATTTCCCCAACAGTCATTTCCATCACTTTGTTTATTGTGATGGAAAAGACATATTGTAATGGAAATGACAATGCTAGTGTTATAAATGCATTTCAGTTGGCTTATATCACACCTACCACCACAGCTCAGCCCATTGCAGACCTTCATGAGGGACTGAAATGGTGTGTGGTCAGATATGATGGGGATCCTCACACGGGCATCATACAAGATGTTCACTCTGACAGCTGTGCTTTGGTTAAAACCATGAGTTGTGTTGGCAAAAACAGTTTTTTCTGGCCAATGAGAGATGACGTGGTCTGGTATCGGCATGAAGATGTTCTTAGATTGGTCCCAGAGCCTCAACCAGTTACAAAGAGGCATGTGATGTTGGATTCTGCAGTTCGGGTATAAATATGTGCTGTCCTTGAATATGATGGATAAAGGCACCTTTGGTGAGGGTTGTGAGGTATAATTGGCTATGCCTATATATACCAATATTAAAGTGCAGGTTTAGTCCTGCCACCAAGTATATGTTTTTTGTGAAAGCAAATCCCTATTTGTAACATTGAAACTGTAAAATAGGGTTGTTGAAAGTTTGATTTAGCTTGGTTTGATATTTAGTATTTTGAAAAGCTAGTTTCAAATTGATTTTACCAATAAGCTCACTTACATTTAAAGTTAGAGTTTTTGTTTGTTCCATTTTGAACTTAAAAAGTCAAACTCAAAGGTAATGTAGTTCCAATGTTTTACCTTTTAAACAGATGTCATTTCAAGCTATATAAATCTATTGTTCAATTGTCATTCTTAGTTTTGCTTCTTTGTTTACTTTTTAAATAGTAAGTCCAACCTTTGCAATTGCTTGCAGGTTTCAGCACATAGAGAGCAGGAGAGAATCATTTTTCTACCATCTGATTTAAAGTGCATTAATAGTTTAACTTCAGATTACAAAGGTCTATTTCAAAGTTGATGTTACTTTGTGTCAGGGATAATAAAAGTGAACATTGTTCAACAATGCTGCTTGTCACGTCATTTCCAACACATGCAGTCTTTTCCCCCACGCTATGTCATTTCCATCACAACACATATTTTTAAGAAAAAAATCATAAAAATAACACAATCCCACTTATAATATTTTATAGTTTTAAAAAATTGTGCAGTTATTACTACAATTAAATTATAGAATTGGAAAACTTATGATTTTGTCATGTAGGATATTGAATGGAAGGCTTTAGTGAAACAGTTGAAAGCAGTTTTTCATCTAAACAATAGAAAAATATTATCCCTAAAATACTGAAAATAAATAAAATTATACACATCTATGTGTGAGATTTCATTAAATATTTTGAAAACACAAGATATGTTAATAATTTTGTTCAAAAAACACCTTTTTGTGGTGTGATGGAAATGTTTTTCTCTGAATGTTAGAATAAAATGACACACATTATATATGATTTAAATAATTCCATCACAGTCACTATCAGGAAGTGTTTCATCACAAGATGGTGAAATGAAATATATCAATAGATTTTTCTAAACGTGTTAGATTTAAAAAAAGTTTCCAGACCAAAATGGACTATAGTTGAAGAATGACCCATATACTTTATATAATATGTGACACCCCTCTGTGATATACTTTATATAATATCTGAAATACACTGTGATATACTTTATATAATATCTGGATGCTCCTCTGTGATATACTTTATATAATATCTGGATACACTCTGTGATATACTTTATATAATTTCTGAATACCCCTCTGTGATATATTACCACATCTTTACGTTTTTATTTTTGAGATTAACTTCCTGGGTATTTTTGAAAAGGCAGTTCAGTTTAGTGATATGTTGATGCTATACAATACCTGGGTAAGGACTTAAACTACCAACTTGCCATCATTGAGTCAACCATGAGTTCCATATTGTACCAGAGAATTTGTGGGGAGAAGCTGTGGCCATCTGTCAAAAAGCTGAAGCTAAACCGAACATCTTGCAACAGAACAGTGATCCAAAACACACAAGAAAAGTTAGAACAGAATGTACACAAAAATAAGAAATAGATGGTTAAAGAATGACCGGGTTACAACCCAAATCCTATTCTTTTTATCCCGTTCTCAAGATGAGACTGCTTCTATCCAGCCCATGAGCTATGCAAAGTAAGGTCATAAAAGGTACCTGAAGGCCCTTTTCTCATCAGGATTTCAGTGCTCTAATTTACCAGACATGTTTTTTGTCATCCTTCATCCAGATATAGAACTTGATTTCTCTATTAGCTGTAGTTTAAGCAATTTTTTAATGTTTTATTTTGTATGCAAATGAATGGATGCCGATAGGGGATGCATGATCGTATATCAGAATATTTTAACGGCACACACTGTAATCATGACTGGACAAAAAGTTACATTGTCCAACCCTACTCTGAAGTGTTTTATCTTGAACTCGCTTTTTGTAATGCTGTTTTAAGCAATTCATGTTTTATATTTCTCTCTTTTTTTTCTCTCTCAGACAGCAGATCGTCATCCCGTCCTTCCTCAGCTCGTAGTAGGCGGTCGTCACTGTCTAACATAATCACCATGGCAGCCAGCAATACCAAGAGCAACAGGCTGGCAGAGCCCACGTGTGTACAGGTACATGAGGAATGGTAGCCGGGATCTGGGACTTAACATTTACATCGGTACAACGGTACTCAATGAGGTTTGGTTAATCTGTCGGTCCCTTTGGTGCCGCTCTGCCAGGACAGTTCAGCAGGCATCTTCAGTTATTGGTTTTGATGTGTTTTTTTTTTTTTTGCCTGAGAAACCTCACCACCTTCAACCAATGACATGGATGTTTAATTGGATTTAAATTTGAAGGTTGATTTGGCCAGTCAATAACTTTCTACCTTTTGACCCTGAAAAACTCCCTAGTTGCTATGGCAGTATGTTTGAGGTTATTGTTTTGCTGTGTGATTAAGCGCCTCCTAATGAGTGTAGAGGCATTTTAATGTACTTTATCAGAAGAGGTCTCTGCACACTTCAGTTACCTCATCAATGACAAGTGAGCCAGTCCCAGTGGCAGCCATACATGCACAAGCCATAACACCCCCTTCACCATACATCACAGATGAGCTGGTATAATGTTTATCTTTGAATCTGTACATTTTCCTTATAGTCACTGATTAAATTCAAAATAGAGACAAAAGATGAGAAAATATTTCACCGCCCTAAAGAATATATTTGGATGGATACCAAAGCTTGTGTGAGTTGTATTGCAAAACCCTATTCTTTTGTTCATAGGCTACTTAGTCCAACTAATGTATTTATTAGTGTGAACGCTCCACCATATGTCACTTGAGTAGCAGTACAGACATCCTTCGTGGTCTCTAGGGTGGTACAGGGGAAAGATCTCAGGGTTAGGGGCCATGAGGCACACTTCTGCTTTTGCTGTTTTGATGATGTTGTTTCACTGAGGCCTTTGGGTGGCAAATTTACTCCAGGTCGGTCGATAAGTATGTAGACTGTTGGTATTGATCCTACTCTCTTTGTTTTCTCTCTTTTTGACTTCACCTCGCCTCGGTTTCTTTAATGCAAGAAAAGAAAAGAGAACAAAGAAAATAGCTGTGTGCGACCTCCCTGGTCAGCGCAGTGTGATTGGAAGGGCCAGCTATATTTGGCCCCATTAAAAGTCCTGAATATAAGGCATATCACAGTTCGGATCAGAGCCGCTGGAAGATGTGTGGCGAGGCAACATTTGCCACAGCCAATTGAATCAGCCGCGGCGGTGCCATAGCACTTGATTGACTTTAATAAAGCGCGTGGACGCAAAACGTTCTAAAGATTGGCCAAGTGCTGGTTTTAAGGCCTGTTTTTCCACATGATTAGCTAAGCCCCTCACAACTTCTGTCCTTCTTGTCGTTACACGGCTGCACGGCGGGCACTGTCCTCTGCGCGTGACTCGACCTATCAGCTTAATGGGAAAGGTAGGTGGTGCTGGTCGGGCACAGAGCTCAAGACATGCTCCCTCCTTTCCTCCGGTAGTCTGTTTATTTAGCAAGCGCGATAACGCATCACCCTGGACAGACCCAAGCAAAAACTCTTCTAACTGTAGAAGCTTACACTTTAAAACTTCCTGATCCTACATGCATGCTGTACTTTCAGTCAAATGTAGGTTTTCAGTAACAGCTGCATTTAGTCTATGCATCCTATCCCCCTGGGTGGATAAACAAAATAGTAAATTATTTATTGCCCATCTGTTTTTGATAATTATTTTAAATTAGATTTTGACTTGGGCTGAATATTTTACCAACACATTATCAGTCCAAATTTATTAACAACTAATATAAACGTCTTATTAGCACACAAATTACACCAACCTGTAGACACAATCTCAGCCCTACTTTCTCTACGTCTACATACAGGATCTGTCTGTTAGTCTATCTTTAAATATAGCACTACTTTCTCTGTGTCTGTGTATAGGATTTGTGTCTGTTAGTCTATCTTTAAATATAGCACTACTTTCTCTGTGTCTGTGTATAGGATTTGTGTCTGTTAGTCTTTAAAATATAATGAGCATGAAATAGTACAATGTTGCCGCAGTTTGACCGGGTTTTCGGCCTCCCTGGTTTTTACCTGGTTTAGTAAC
The DNA here is from genome assembly GCA_016801175.1 of Esox masquinongy. Classification (NCBI taxonomy): domain Eukaryota; kingdom Metazoa; phylum Chordata; class Actinopteri; order Esociformes; family Esocidae; genus Esox; species Esox masquinongy. The sequence goes on from JACXGI010000861.1 coordinate 67,134, forward strand.
CAGATCGGGAAAATCTCCATGTGCCACCCCTGGCTGGGAAAGAGATTGAAAAATCAGGAACACACACAGAATTTATAAACAGTCCTCAATAACCAGCTCATGATATTTTGGGAAGACATTTTTTAAATATCTGTTTGGAGAATAAATTTGTATAAAAGCTTAATGCTATTATTCAACTTGGTACATTAGATGATTTTCATGGCTTAGTTTGAAAATTGGTCTCATTATGCTGCCATCTTGTGGCAGTGGTCTAGTATGGTTAGTATTGGTGCCTAAATAGAACAAATATGTTCTCTGAACTGCATATGTAGAGTAATTACACCCATTCCTTAATGAGTCATTGCATTATCAGTTTGCAACTGGCTGACTTGATATCTATTTCCAAAGACACCCCTGTAATACAGCCTATATATTTCAGTCAGTTTTCTCCAGTTTAGATATCACCTGCCCTAATGCATTCTACAAGAATTTAAGCTTAATTGGAGATTTTAAACATTTAACTGATTTTAAATCAAATAATTAATGTGTTCCAGGACTTGTTCCA